>CM045556.1:19510642-19688541 GCA_024721245.1 Mitragyna speciosa | reverse complement strand
TTTGGTTCTTTGGATGATGCTGAATTGAGAATGATTCACTTATACATCTTAAAAAATTGCGAAGAGATAGACGAGTACATAAGGTAGGCGACCTTTATATGTTGACGTTTTCGAAGTTTTAATTTTGTTACCTTTATATCCATTAATTATAAGGTACCTGGATTGAACTAATACTGTTTGTATAGGGAACATGAGGAAATTTTGCAAATGCAAAATTTACCCAATGTCAAACAGCTACAAGATTTAGAATTTCCGAAATGGTTTAACACACGTGTAAGTATATAATAAGCACAACTTCATTTTGTTAATCCTCGTACAACTTGTAATATGGTTAAAAATTACTAGTTGATTGTTATTTGACTTAGGTTTCTCAATTGCATGCACTTGGGGAATGCCATGAAGAACTCTTGTCATTGGCTAAAGGACCTGATGCTTCGAGTCAACAGATACCCTGGTTGTAATGTTAACGGGTATAGGTTCCACACCAAAGATCGTGAGAAAGAAAGAAAAACGCAAAATAGTGGCGTTATGGTTAAGGGGGAGCATGATAATGGAGAAATAAATTTTTATGGTGTACTCACTGATATCCTAGAGGTGGAATATCCACTTAGTCAAAATCGTGTGGTATTATTCAAATGTGACTGGTTTGATTTAAGAAATAATTCAGGAATCAAGTTTGACAAGCAGTGGAACATCACTAGCGTTAATATGTCAAAGAAATGGTACACCGACCAACCATATATATTGGCATCCCAAGCTGAACAGGTTTTTTATCTTAAGGATATGAAACTTGGTGGTCATTGGCATATCGTAGACATAGTCAGTCCTCGTGGATCATATGATGTGCCTGAGAAAAGTGAAGATGATTTGGTTGGTGATGATGAGGCTTATCAAGAAAATGATGTTGAAGATTTCATTGGTGTGCAACAAAATGATGAATTGCAGTCTTTAAGACGAGGGGATGCATTAGCAGATGAGAGGATTGAAGTTAATAATTTAATTCCCAAAGATGCGAGTAGAAGTGCACAAGAAATAGATGACAATTTCATTGATGACGAAGACATTGAGCAGTTTTCTAGTACTGAAGATGAAGATGAACATATAATTGAAAGTGATGACTATGATTCTAATTGAACATGTGTTACAAAAACACCATTTACAATGAAGATTTCTTTTCTGCATAGTTGCTGGTTTGTCTCTCTTTCTTGCACAAATTGGTGTCACTTATTAATTTTCAATGTTCTACCTCTTGCAAAGTGTCAATCCATGATGTTCACTATGCATAAAATAGGAAATTTTGGTTGTTTATGAGAGGAATATTGAAATGGCTAGTGTATTTTTTTTCTAGTTAAACTGCCTTTTTAATGTTGTACATCTTGCAAAGTGGCAATCCATGACATATAAATACCATAAAACATGAAATTTAGTACTTCTATTATACCATTAATATTTAGCCATATGAATAATATTTTTGCTTCTTGTTCTAATTGCAGATGGCTGGGCCTGGGAAAAAAAGCCATGCCCCTACGCGATTAGGCAGCGGTGCAAACACATCAGGTCCACAACAATGTAGATCTAATGCAGCTGATCAGGTATTGCAAAAAAGGTTTCAATATATTTTTTTCTTATTTGAAAATACATATCTCTCATGGATATTTGTTTTTGTTGTTAATAGCAAGCTGGTGCAACAAAAGATAATTTACCGATCAGGGCAAGCAGTAGAGTAGGACCCTCATCTGAACGTGAAGCGACAGCAGTGTCACTTCAATCAAAATTTAATTTAGCTAGTCAGGTATCGAGAATAGAGTTAAAGGTTATGTGATTTTCATATGAACATATAGACTTAGAGTAATAGTATTCATATACATTGTCATTGTTGTAGGTTGGTGCATCAACTACTGGTGTAGGATCTGGATCTAGTTTGGGACGAAAAAGAACAATTCAACTACGTCTATTTGCGGAAAATGAGGTTGGTGCTATCTCTTTAGAATAAGACTCATTATCACCACTAAGAAAACTTAAATTATGACCAATTCAATATCACAAATTCTATCAATCTTTTAATCTTGTTTCCAAAAATGTGAAAGTTGTTGATTTCAATAAACACGGCTTATGAGTGTCCATACATGCTTTACGAGTGTCTTTATATTTTTAACGATATTCTCTTGATACATGCAAGTGTCATGGACAGATTTTTAAAGTGTCATGACTAGACTTTTCAACTACTAAAAATATGTAGAGTTTGTGGTCCACATTCTTTATCCTTGACTTCTTCCAGCCACAAATTAAGCATTAGAACTCATGTGCACTTCATTAGCTTTCATAAGATTTATATGAAAGTTCCTACGGATTTTGAGTTGTTAAGAGCAACAAAAACATAAGGAAGGAGAAGCTTAAGCTGTCAAAACTGTTTTTGGCAAAAAATTCAGTTATTTTAAGTCAAAAAAAGATAGTAGTTTAGCCAAGATTCTGATTGTATAAATATATCTATGTTCTAATTTATGTTTTTAATCTAAATTTGGCTTTGGATAATAGGAACCAAATTCAAGTACTGATGGAGCCACTACAAGAGCAGACGGGAACGGACAAATATCACCCACGAGTGTTGAAGTTCAAGCTAACATCAATCCTACTTCACAACATGACGGATCTGACCCTTACATATCGTGTGGTAGCAATAGCAACGAAGGGATTGAAGGCATTCAAAATGAAAATAGTGAAAGTTAATAAACTTTCTTTCACTACTTTATTACATCTTTAAGAACTCTAATTCTAAGTCCATTAACCAAAATTTACATCTTATTTTGTTTAGGCATCAAAAGATTGAAGCGGGGAAGAGGACCTACTCGCAACATTGCACTTGTTAAGAAGAAAAATGTTGGAAACAAAGTCAAAGTTCATGTCTCAAAGACAAGTGGTAGATTGATTGGAGAAGGTGCACAGGAGTATATTTCTGAGGCATCATGTGTGATTCGGCACTTTGGCAAGTGGCAAGTCCCAAAATGGGCAAAGCTTTCACAAAGTGACCGAGATGCAATATTGAGAATGACCAATGTAAGTTAATTCCTCTTGGTAAATGAAATATTTTAATTTTTTGCTTAATCTAGTTTATTCCCTCAAATGCAGAATGGTTTTATTCATGAGGAAGGCGACCATGTTGAACAAGCATTGCTTAAGCAACTCAATGTTCAGTATCGAAACAGGCGGCACACTTTTCACAAGTTATTCAAAAGTTTCAAGACAAAAGAAGAAGCTCTTTCAAATTGCCCTCCACAAATGGAAAAAGATGATTGGGTTTATCTCTGCAATTACTTTTGTAGTGAAGAATTTCAGGTAGGCAAATATTTCGCACAATTTATCTTTATTCATATCTATTTTGCTCTTTGACCAAGAAGCTTACATTTGCTAAGTGTAGGCCATAAGTAGACGGAATGCCATTAATAGATCAAAGCAAAAATCAGCTCACACCGGTGGAACTAAATCATTTTTACGTCACAAGGCTGAACGGGTAAAGTATTACATATTTTTATTTTATGCTACAATATCGTGTTTCTAACTTCTTTTATGTAATAGGAAGCAAAAGAAGGGCGTAAAGTTGGACCTATTGAGCTATATGACATGACTCATTTCAGTAGGAAAAAAAATGCTATGATTGATGAGCTATCGGCAAGTAACTCAGTGAGTTCCAATACACTTGTATTTACACAACTTTTGCAATATTCAAATGGGTAATAACTCACATTATATAACTAACAAGATGATACTTGTTGGACTTGCAGATTAAGTTGAAGGAGCAGTTGGCTGAATCTCAAGAAAATGGCACGGATAGAACAGAGGAGGATATATGCATTGAAGTAATTGGGCACATACCTGGACATGTACGTGGTCGTGGTGTCTCGAGGACAGCAATGATGGTAGAGCAACTTGCCGAGATTGAAACCCTCAAAACAAGAGCAGAACAAGCTGAGAAAAGAGCTAGTGATTTGGAAACACAAGTTCAAGCACAACAAAAGGTGATGGACAGGCTTGAGACCCAACAAAGGCATACAAACAGTGTCCTTGATGCATTAACCGCAAAGTTTGGATTGCAGTTGCCAAGCAATGAGAATGCATCTTCTAGTTGGTAAGTAGTATTTGGAAAATTATTTGACTGAATGTGGGCCTTTTTGGAACCAAAAGAAGGTGGACCTAAATCTAGAAATGACACTTCAATAATAATAGATAACTGCATTGTGCTGGATCTGCATACCCAACTGCTTTTTTTTTGTGTTCTTGAACTAAAAATGAAAAGAAGCCTTGGAATTAATGAATGAAACTTTACCCCTATCTATTTTTTTAAATAAAGTATGAACTTGCTCACTTTAGATAATGGTATTGGTGCTGTAGCTTAGTTAAATTATGGCTGTCAGTTTTGTCAAAAGAAGTGAAAAGACCAGTGCTCTATCAAGTGCTCAAGATGTTATTTCCTCTCATCTCCTACATGTTAAAAGGGAGGGGACTCTTGCCATTTGTACTCTTTTTAGTGGTTTTTTGTTTTTCTGTTGTTTTCTTTTGTTGGTTTAAAAGGAAGGGGATAAGATCACTAGCTTTCTTGCTAGGATTTTGGTCAATGAGCCATTCTTCTTATTTTGTTCTGGTTTGTGGCCAAAATTTGATGCAAGCTTTATTGTAAGTCCTAGGAGACATTGTGGCTTTTTTCTAAATCCAAGTACATGTTGTGTGACAATTTTTTAGAAATTTCTGCACACTACTACTTGACCATGTTTCGGAATCATGCACATAAAAACATACATATTCTATTCTTTTTCTTTCTTTCCACTTGTATGATTTAAAGTGTCCCTTTGATAGGAAAAAGAGTAGTGTAAATATTTAAAGCTATAATCAATTTAGACATACAAATTCTCGCATGACTTGAAGAAACATTTGTGAAAATTTTGAAACTCAAATGGTGAGAAATATCTGTTGACAATCCAAACTTGATTATAAGATTATTCATCCAAGTATATAAAACTGATATATGGAAAGTTATATCCTTCATTGGCCAGTCCTCTTGCTTGGAAAGTTAGACAACATTCATGTTGCTTGGTGACCATCATATGATATCATTTTAATTGCTGTTGCATGAATGAATGCTATGCAAAAAGCTACAGCTACAGGTATGCAATGCTGAAATGCTAATTTAGCACAAAATAAAAGTCCTTATTTGACTTACATATTGTTGAATTTTATATTTTCATATGTGAAGATGTATATTTAGGCAAATACACAATATGTTTTTATGTTTGGATGTGAATTGATCTCAATGTTAGAATGGATGTGAACTTGGTAACGCTTTCAAGAACTTCATGATTTTCAATGTTCTACTTTAAATTGAATTTCGTCTCATAAATTCGAGCAAGTTAGTTGTTTCTGTCAATATATTAAGGCTTAATTTCTTATATCCTCTATATATATATATCTTATATATTATATAAGAACGTAATTTGGAGATGAACAGTTATTTGTGTTCTGACCATTTAAGGTCTGTTTTGTAATTTTGCTCCACATTTGATTAATTATTAATGATTGGAGTACTCCTGTCTGTGCATGTGATATTTTTCTTTTGCCATTTTTGCTTTGCATCTCTTCTTACCTTCATCTGCTACTGTTATTGTTTAGTTAAAATAGAATAGATTTTTTTTTGGTTTTTGGTTTTGCAACTTATCTGGTTGGGATGTGATTTTCCAGTTTAGTGCCAAAGTTGGTTTGCTAATTGTACTTTTGGGTTCATCATGATAAGGTATTGTACAAAGCTATGTTTTGAGGGTATAGCCTTTTGACTAATATGTACTTTTGGACAATTGTAGTTTTCTTTTCTGTTTTTATCCTTGTTCTTTCTTGCTGGGCAGTTGGTTTTGTAGTGTTTATTTTGTCATTTTAGCTTAACTAAACATCACAAATTCGCAGGCAGTTGCCCATTCTTTTATGCTGCGTTTCTTTCTTCCATTTTTACTCTCATAGAATATGAACAACTTTATATGAACTTTTGTTTGTAAATTACAAATGGTACAATTGTCAACTTTTTGAGCTTGTATGTCTTTGATTTATGTTTAATACATTATTATATATCATTCGCCATGTAAACCACATATTCACTAAAGAAAGTCGTATTCTATCAAATTGTACATGATATGCTCCAGGTTCTAAGCCATATGTGTCTTAATAGAATATTGCTTACAGGCTAAGAAGAACTTCATGCATAAAGATACTCAATAGGCTGTATGAAGTTTATCTTTGATTGCAAATAAACAAATAAGCTCCAATATTTGATATCAATGTTCATAGTGGCTACAATAAGCTGAGTGTGCAGCTGTGAGGAATTAAAATAAACAGGCTACAAGAAACCACTATAAGTATACATTACAATATTAGATGTTAATGTTGATGATAACTCGAATGAGCTCAGTGATGAGAACCTGTGCAGTAGCATGGTGTAATAAATGTTGTGAAAAATAGTTGTGAGCATCGAAGTGAATAAATTGCAACAACTTTTTATAGCTTTGTGATTGATTCAACGAACTTGCAATATTTAGTGAGTAAAATGCTGTAGATGTGCATTAATGCACTAATAGAATGCACTAATAGAATGTAACAGATTATGATTCATGGATGTGATACTATGCTGCAAATTACAAGTCATGTATGTGTTAATAGAATACTACAGGCTGTAAAATAGATTAGAAACCAACTACGAATACGTTTATCTATGTTGCCTTTTTCTATGACTTTTGTCACCAGAGTTTGCACTTTTTTCACATGTTATACATATTATCGTGTTGAATTAATTGTTTTTTTGGACAGGTGTGAATATGTCTTTTGGATTAATTGTTTTTCTGGACAATTATATATATAAGAAGTTAACTTGTGAGATGAACAGTATTTTGTGTTCTGCCCGGATGAACAGTGCCGGATGAACAGTAACTTTTTTTTTTTGGTTCTTGTTCTGCCACTTTTTTTTTTTTCTTGTTCTGCCTACATGAATAGTGTTGTTTTTTTTTTGGGTTTTTTTTTCTGCTTTTTTTCCTACCCACATGAAGCAAAAAAACGAAATCACACAAATTTGTTTTACGATTTCATAATTGTAATCCTACAAAATTGCTGGACTCTTTTTGTTTGTATTCCTTGATTAAGGTTTTTTTTTTTTTTTGGAAAGTTTTTTCAGTTCTTAATCTTGGCATTCTATTTCAGAATTTGGGAGCTTGATTCAATCGGGATTTTTTGAAGTAAAGACTAAAAGCCTTCCTTTAAAATGATGAGATTCTTCTAATTCTTAATGTTCATTGATAAGATAGCTAATGGCTGGAGTCCTGAAGATGCATCATATTTAGTTAAGATTATTGATTTCTATTTTTGGGGTTAATAAAAAAAATATTGATTTGGTTACATGTAGATGTGTTAGATTAAAAAGTTTGGGAATAATAAGCCATCGCTGTTCGGTTCATGGCTTACTTAAAACAAACTTCTAAACATATTAGATTCTGTTTGTTAGTTTTTTTTCTTTATTTTATTTTTACATTATTTGTTTTATTGTATTGCAATTAAATCACTCTTACTACTGTTCAAGAACTAAGTACAAGCACAAAAAAAAAAAAAAACTTTGATTTCCTTGCAACATGGATTGACACTTGTAAAACTATTAGGAAAAAAGTGTAATCCAAACCTGTAAGATATCATCCCTGAAACTCTGATCATACCACTGGCATTCAATAAATAAGGGATAATTGTCCCTATATATATATGATACCTCTGTTACAATAATATGCTGTAAAGATCCTTTTAATTTCAAGGGTAAATGAGCTGTGTGAGATACAGATATTCACCCACTAGATGCTAGAAGAAAACTCTCTTATCAAGAATAACAATGTATCCAAAACTTTTACAATATCAGATTTCATTAAACATCTTGGTCTCTTTGTCTCTTTAATAATATCTTTCACATCCTTAATCTTCTTTCTATCCAAATTACACGTAACTTGGGAGAAGCTTTTGGTAGGAGTAAGTACATAGGTAGCAGTAGTTCTAAGCTTTCATTCGTAAGTTGTGATTTTCATATAAAGGACACTATAAGAAATGGTCCTCAAATCCCCGTAAAAGATGATTATGGAACTGTGCTGCTGAATGGATAATACATATGCTTGAACATTGCTCATGCAGTTTCTCAGTAAAATCTTAACAATCTGTGTCCCAATTGTTCTTTTTTTAATGTTCTTTTTCCTCGTTTTATTGTAGTTATTAATCTATTTATTTCCTTCTTTTATAGATGCAAGATCTTAGCTCAAGATCTTTGGTTAGTCATGAAAGATCATGAAAGATGAACATGATAATATTTTTGTCAGTTTTGACATTTGTTTTGCTCGCTGGGAGTTTTGATATTGATAATATTCTTGTTAATTATTTACCATTTTCATGCTGTAATAATTTATGAGCTATTTCTTTTACATAGGTGCTCTAATGCCTTGGCCTCAATAGAGTGATATTGAAAGAGAAGCACAGATGAATATATTAAATTTTAGTATGAACCACGTTATGATAACATGATCCATCATACCTATTAATCCGGTTTCACATCAATGAACATGTAATGCATTATTGTTTATTCAAAATAAAGGCCTTCTGCGGTCCTATAGTACTTTTTCATATGAATATATTAATGACAAAGCTGGCACTAAAAGTTTTAAAATTGAAGGCCAAATATGAAACACTTCAACTTATTCAGTTTTGTTTCTCATTGTATAGGGTCATTAGCCCTTCTCCTTTTTCAACCCCTTTTCAGTTTCTTGGCTACCTAAATTTATCTATTCATCTTTTTATGAATTCTGTATACCGTCATTCAAATTGCAAAATAGTTTACCACTTGAGCTCAGCAAAGCTATCAAAGATAGTTTGATGCGTCATTTTTCACTAAATTACAAAACTTTTATGCTCAAATTCTACAATCAAAATTGTTAATTGGTGAATGCACTTACTTGGAGATGATATTGGTTTATTGTGTAAGAGTTGTAAAATCTTGAAAAACAGCTTGAGAAGCTCTTGTCCATGCTAGGATAAGGAAGGTACCAATTCAAGCTTTTTGAATTGCACGTACAAACCATAGATATGTCATAAGTTTGTTAAGTAGTTGTTATCATGTATGTTTAAGTAGTAGTTACCATATGTGTTTTTTCTTCTTATGGATTTGAATGATTTCTGAGACATATTTTTTGACATTTATTTTTTCTCAAATTGTCTATATTGTAAGGTGAATATGACCATTGGACCTCATGATGAGAGCATGATGCTTACTAGAAAGAATAGAAGCATACAATAGCAAATATATATTGTTGCTATTGTGTACAATAGTTAGGCAAACATATGTAATAATCTTTTATTTTTATGTTGGTGCGTTCTGGAAGCCACATTAACAACTATAATTTTACGCTTCCAATTTTTATTTTTTTGTCCCTTTATTACTCTAATATTGCATTTGATAAATTCTTCTTTATATTAGGAGGTTGTAGCCCACGAAAGTCACAACTATAAAGAAGAAAAGTTAGTACTTGAAAGATACAATTCTCTTCCATCTTTTGGATACAACCTTTGATTTCTATCCCCTGTTCTTTGCCTTCCTCCCCTTCCACTTCCTCAAATTGACCTATATTTCGTTGTTCATTAGAAATTAGTATTTTCATGTACATGTTTATAAAATAGAGTGGGGATCTTGGATGGTTTGAACTTGAAAATTGATATTGGTACTCATTTAAGGATGATTGGTGCTGGAAATGCATAGAGCAATGTTGTTAGCTAGATGAATCATGCTTGTGCTTGTAGACATTGAACTAAAATATCTATGTACAAAAAATTGTTTAACTTGGGTTTGATAGATAATTGGACAGTTACTTAATCAAATATTGTCTAAATATTTATTAGCTGTTTAAGATTGACTTTTAAGTGAGTTTTGCAAGAATGAATGTTGCTGACAATGGTGTTGAGCATTACAAACTTTTTTTTTTTTTTTTGAAAAACTGTAACTATCAGAAACCGGTACCAAATACCCGTGCCTTGCACGGGACTCCCCCCTAGTATAAGACACAAAAAGATGTTGTTCACAATAGACTTGTTTGAAGCTCGGGTACTATGCTTAGCAAGTTAGTGGCTGTAAAAATAGTCAAAAAACTATTGTTCTTGTTGGACTGAATTTTTTACCAGCGATGTTCAAGTTACATGTGCTTCTCATTCCTGTGTGATGTTACATGTTGGTTTCCTACTATTTCCAATTTCAGTCGAGCTTGATAGTTGCTTGTATTTTGTATTGGATGGAATAGGTGGAGGTTTTACTCTCTTATTTTGAATCTACTGAAGGATGTACTAGGAACCTCTCTTTTGATGCAATCAATCATGTTCTACAGCTTTATCCTGTATTCTTTGAATACTTCAGTCACACATTATGTTTATATTCTTCATGCTATCCATTATATCATTCCTTGTTTACAACAAATAGGAACATATTTAAGTTACATAATTCAATGATTGTTGCACTGCTTGTGCAATCCGTCAACCCGGTGTATTTTATATTCAACTAATATTGACTGATGAATTTCGTGATTTATTGATCTTTTTTTGGTACAATGCAATAGTTTTTGGAACTTTACGAGTCTTGTATGACACGAACTAGGACAATAAAAGCTTCTTGACATACAATGTTGCGTTACATCGTTAATCATTTAGCACAGTACACATTTGTAGATGACTCATTTCTTTCAATGCAAAGATAATTAAACAGAATTTTTCAACCCTCTACCACAACTAGATCTACAACTTCTATTCAATCCTTCGTTGGGCACCCTCACGCATAGTGTGAGGTCCAACAACTAGTTCTTATAAAAGTATGTCCTTAACTCATTCTAATGCATTAAGTAATGTCTATGTTTGCTTTCATAGTAGTGTATTTATGAATTCATATTGAGGCTGATGTAATCCTACAAATAAAGGCTTATTGATTATACATGTAACTTGTTTAATTTGGTTATTATTAAACCTTAGTATGGAATTCACTAACCATTTTTTTTTTCTTTTGGAAGATTAGTTGGCTGACTTTTTCATTAGTCAAAGTTATTACCTAGTTGTTTGTTTAATTGGGAGGATTATTGGCATTTTTAAAAAGGTTTGACCTTGTTTTTTGGATAATTTGTACTTGATGTAACTATTTAGCCGTTTAACATCTGGTATAAGGAAAAGCCAAAGCTTTGTTGTCAATCTCATCAATCTTGCCTGATTTTTGGTTCACTGGGGATGTATGGGCAGTTTATAGGATTGTCTTTTGTCTTATATTTATTTTTCTGGTCTATTCATCCATTTGTTTTGTGCAGTTTAGTCTGATTTAAAGTTATTGATGTCCATCTTGCTGGTGTTTGAGACTTGGGCTGGATGTTTGGTAAAAATCAATAAAGGATTTCTAAATCATTGGGAAAGGAAAGTCAAAGGAGGGAGTAAATAATACTAATAATACTCATTTGTTGAGTACTATTCTAAATCATTGCTTTCAAGTTTCAAACAGCATGGGGTTTGGTCTAACTATTCATTAAATTTGGCTTTTCCGTCCCATTGTCCAAATTGATGCCAGTATGAATAGTGATGAGCAAAAAATAATGCAGTCCCTTTCAAATGCATCAAGAAATCAGGCCCACTTGCTAATTTCTAACATTTAATAGTTAATATGATCATCTTGGTTGTCTGTAATTCGCATGTTGAAGTTAAAGCTGGATTTTCTGACAAGAGAAGTTGCTCATATTAATTCTCTCTTTCCTTTTCATTCTATGTCCCCCAATAATGCTTAGTGAACTTTAATTAGCTTTCCATTTTTACTCTCTTATTAACAAGTTTCTATCATTCAATAAATGTGACCCGGTATTTCATTTTGTTGTGTAACAGTGCATAAAAGTGATTGTGACATTGATTTAGTAAAGAAACTTCTTATTTTTTGTTTCAAACTCCTAGTGATGGACAAGTTTGGGACTATTAGTACTATGTTATGGTAATTAAGTTGGACTATTGTTTCTTTCTCCTATGAGAGAATATTTGTTTATTTCCTTTTAATCAAAACTTGGGATAGGTATAGGATACAAACTGATATGATATTTTACCTTTTAATATTTTAGCTTGCATTTGAAACCTCTGATTATATTTGCATATGATACTGTCTGTTCTAAGATAGTGATAGAGCAATGGCTATATGGATACAAACTGATAAATTAGGAGCTAACATGACGAGAACACATTTTGGAAAATAAACGTCTAAAATATTAAAAGTTTATGTTGTTTTATCATTTTTTAATTCTTTTATTTGTTGAATTTGTTTAATCTTTATTTTTAACTTTGCTGTCAAGCAGTGATATAAATGCTCCTTAGCTCTGGCCAGTGACACATCAATACCAGTCAGAAGATGGAAAGTGGGTTGGCAAGGTTGTGGAGGTGACAGTTTCAATTGAAAGGAAGATTGTTCATTATGCAAGTTGACAATGGATGTTTAAAGTTTTGTACCTTTGTTATTTTGGTTGCTGCTGTTAAAAGTTAGTTATTGAGATGTTTAGATTGCCTTAATATTATTTTGTGATGCTACAGAGCGTTTAGGCAGAATATTATTTTATTGCCTTATATTTCTGACTTTGTTAGTTTCTTTATATTTTGTTTTGTGCATCAAAGGAACGTATTGTAAAAATACTGTATTAAATGACTTTTGTACATTTTGAATATTTTGTTTGGTAATTGAAGGGATGTTATTTTTATAAATATCGGTATAGATGATATTGTGATTGATTTGCGATATTGGTAAATATTTATTGTTGATGGGTGATTATCAGTGATGACCTATTATATCAGTGATGCTAATATATTGTTAGGTAAATTATCAGTGACAACAAATGTTGTTATTCAAAAACGCATCAGTGATAGGTAACTCTTTGTCATTGAATATGAAAAGCATTAATGACAACAAAGTCTTAATAGACATGATATTAGTTGTAGTAGAAGTTGTCACTGAAAAAAGCATCAGTGACAAGAAGTATTTGTTATACAATACTGCCTAAGCATTAGTGACAACTTAATGTTGTCATTGAATTAGTCAAAATTGTCATTAGTGACGACATGATATTGTCAAAGAATAGATAACTTATCAATGACAACTCATGTCGTCACTAATATTCAGATGAATAGTCCAAACAACTTGCGCAATTTCTTTGACAACGTAAGAAGTTGTCACAAATTACCTTATCATTAGTGACGACATGATATTGTCAAAGAATAGGTAACTTGTCAGCGATGACACATGTCGTCACTAATATGTGGATGAATAGTGCCAAACACTTGTGCAATTTCTTTGACAACGTACAAAGTTGTCACAAATTACATTATCATTAGTGACTAACATCTTATTGTCAAAGAATAGGTAACTTAACAGTGACAACCAATGTCGTCACTAATAGGCGGATGAATAGTGCCAACCACTTGTGTAATTTCTTTGACAACAAAAAAAGTTGTCACAAATCACCTTATCATTAGTGACGATATGGCATTGTCAAAGAATAGGTCACTTATCAGTGACAACCTATGTCGTCACTAATATTTGGATAAAATAGTGACAACTACTTATTCAATATCTTTGACAACATAGAAAGTTGTCACAAATTACCGTATTATTAGTGACGACATATGTTGTTACAAAAAGGCTATGTATTTAGTGACGACTTTGTTCTTGACTACTATTCACATTTAGTGACGGACATTTTGTGGCGACGCAGCGACGACATATTTCTTGTCGGTAAAAGTTATTAGTGACGACTTTTCATTTTTTAGTGACAACTTCCTGTTGTCACTAATAAAGATTTTTCTTGTAGTGCTATCAATTATATTTGCCATAAATGCATAAATGTTCTGGAATGTTAAATTTTTATAAATTTAAGCAAACAATTATCACTTGAGATTCTACAATGGCCACACAACTGGGTAGCATATTGATTCAAGAGATTGTAATTTGCCAAGAGAATTGTCGCAAATAAAACAGTAACAAATGGTTATGTCCAAAGACAACTTCATGTAGTAAAAAAAATGCAAAGTTCAAAGCGCAATACGTTTATATGGTAGAGAACTTTGGTAATAACATAAAGAGTGTCATACAACACCTTTTTTATTTGTTCTTTTTTATTTATTCTGACTCGTAAATATGTCTGTTGATAGTAATATCAACAGCTAGTTTGTGACGAACATAGACAGACACAGACACACTTGTAGAAAGGAAAATACCAGAAAGTAGAGTTTTGTTCTGTTCCCTATAGAAGGGATCGAAGTACTTGCAAAGAAGCCATGATTCTTAAAGACGTCTAGGTATGTTTAGTGTAAGTGTAACTGCACTAGATGAAGAGTTGGCAGTGAGTTGGATAGAGGAAGTTGCTCCGATTCCCACTAAACCAGCAGACGTCGTCCCATTGCAGGTGATGGTGACATTCCTTCGAATAGGTAAACGGGGGCTTATAGTGCAGTTCAACGACCCACTTACCATCACATCACCCACGGTTACAGCAACACTGCCATGAGCAACAGGGGTCGCATCTAGAACCAAGAAGAGAACCATTGCAAGGAAAAAAAGGCGATCATTGCACCAACCCACAGCTATCTTTTGATTGTTTTGGGGAGAATTATGAAGACGTAATGAAGCGTGGAGATTAAGCTTCTAATTTTACTTGGATTTATAGGTTGGAAATGTTTGCTTGTAGCCAAACCTATTTAAAGATATTTTTGAAGTAGTGGAGTATTGATATTTTGGGTCATGAAAACTAATCAAATCGAGATTTTCAACTATTCATTAACAAGGATAGTGACGCTAATTGTCCCTAAACCTTTTTTTCTTCTCACATTTTTCCATAAACTTTTAATTTGCATTTAAATGGCTCCCACTTTTCGATTCCTTTAGAAATATAGATATCGAGTTGTCTATTGATCCTAAGATTGTGTGTAATCTCAATTTGTGTCGTCCAATTAAAAATTAGACAAATTCGATTAATAACGTTATCTTTGTATTACACGAAAACCAATTCTAAGATATAACTTTGAATTTTTTTAAAAGAGCAACTAAGTTTACACAATTAACTATTTTCTTAGTCTCGAGTTTTAAAAATTAGTTCTGATTTTATTATTCAATAGTTTATATTTCTTAAACCTAATTGACAATTTGACATCAAGAAAATTACAATTGTTGTACCAAATATTTGAAGTATCGGTAATTTTAATTCCTAAAGTTTGGTTGAAAACAAATCTAGCATCAAATGTTTCAAATTTTTAGCATATTTAGTCCTGTTGAGCAATTTTAGTCCCTAAAGTTTGGATGAAAATAGATCTAGTATCAAGTACTTCAATTTTTTAGCACATTCAATTCTATTAATTGATTTCGCCAAAATTATCTGAATCCAATCTAGTTATACTCATGTGTCAGTAACCAAATTTGAAAAAAAAAAAAAAATCCTCCACGGATTGCTACCTATTTTATCTCTTTTATTTCAAATAAGAATTACAAACACTCAAACGGTTTTTACATGAATTTTCTAGACATTGAAGTGCAAAATTTTGTCTTCAAAATACGAAGAGTTTTCTTTTAAGAGCGAAAAGAGAAAGAATGGCAATGTAGAGAGAGAGAAGGTAAAATTGCTTATTGCTTGTCTAAAGATTTGAATTTTTTCCAAGTTTATTTTTTAAATTAGTTTTTGAGTAAAAAAAACTAATTACTCAAATTAGCGCATTTAATTGCAAATATATCAATTAAAATTTTTTTATTTTTTAAATTTAGTTACTGGTAGTATCACGTGATCGAATTCTAATAAGATTTTGACAAAACTGGTCAATTGGACTAAATATGTTAAAAAATTGAAATACTTGATACTAAATTTGGTTTTATCTAAAATTTAGAGACTAAAACTGCCTCAATAAGACTAAATGTGTTAAAAATTTAAAATATTTGATATTAGATTTATTTTCGTCTAAACTTTTAAGACTTAAACCGACAATACCCAAAACATTTGAGACTAAAACTTCAATTTTCAGTTTTAGATTCAATGCAATCTTAGCAAAACATTAAGAGCCATAGCCATCGCCATTAATCACTTTACGTCACATGAGGGGAATGTTAATAAATATTTATTGAGTAGGTGCAGCGACTATGACACCTACCTTCTGTCCTTCCCATCCTATATTAGTTCCCTTATTTTACCCTTCATAGTGCCATGTAGGTATGGAAAATTCTTTCACATATTATCCAAAAATGTATTTGATGAATTAATGCAGTTGCTTTGAGTGACTCAAATTAAAAAAAAGGGAAACAAAAAAAAAAAAAAAGAGATGAAGCCAGAAATAAACAAATTGAAAATGTGCTTTTTCAACTAGCACAATCCTAAGAATGAGATCTATAAGCGCGTGTGCGTGTGTATGGGTGCAAAGGACCATATCATAATTTAATATTTATTAATTATTAGTAGTTCAAATAGTTAATTTGTTTTACCTTGTTATCCTTTTTTCGCCCAAATTAATTGTTGCAACAGAATGACATAGAAGAAACTCGCATGCATTAAAACAAACGTTATAGAATCTATAATTTGTTTCTTTTGGCCAATAAAAAACTTCATTATTTTCTTGAACTAACTAATACATTTTAAAGGCTATTAATTAATTAGCTTCTTCCAATTTACTAGACAGGTGTAGCTATAGTTGTTAGTATCTTAATTTCTCTTTTTTTTTTGTTGCATTAATGGTTTCTCCAAGAGCCAATAAATTTTGAAGGCTACTAATTAATTAGCTTCTTTCAACTTAATATGTAGGGTCTATGATAGTTGCTAAACTTTTTATGATACACAATATTTGTTATATTTATGGTGTATTTTGATTTTGTGTGTGTTATACATTGAAATGATATTTCTAAAATAAATGCAATATCTCCAATTATGCTGCATGCCGCGGATGTATTAAGATGATGTGTATTTGAACGCTATAACAAATTTTACTATAACTTATATTGATAGTCGTGATAATGGATTGTGAAATAATTGAGATTGAAATGTTTGTATGTAAATCAATTTTTTAATTCACTAGGGGAAGTAATATATGCTGAACAAATCACTTAGATAATTATGTTACTGTATATTGTAATTTTGTACTATTTAATAAATGGGTTTTCCTATTTTGTAGTCATAAAATGTCTAGTTTATAAATTTGAAATTGTGAAATGTTATTAGAAGAATAATCTTATATAAAATGAATTGTGCAAAGTCACTTATATCTAAGAAAAAAATATTTTGATCATGAAAAATGAAGATTGCCTAGTGGACACATTATGCTTAAAAAGAGAGGCATTGGATTCAAAGAATGCATTTTTCACAAGTAGCACTAACCTAAGCAGGGTTCTCAAAATTCGACCGAATTTTCTACTTTGTCGGTTTAACTATTAGGTTTTCAAAATCCTGCTAAGTCGCATCCCTATATGGTTATATGGGGATCGTAGCCCACTAATGTGGTTATTTCATAGGGTTAACTGGTTGAACCGTATAGCCTTGCTAGGTTTAATGACTGAGGTGAATCATATTTGACAAAATATCTCACCATATGGAAGCGTAACAAGCAATGGGGTAAGATATAAGATATGAATGATATGCTCATATCTTACTATACAAAAATTATATTGACTTAAAGCTAATCTATTCAATTTATTTGGCCAAATTAGAAATATTTTGCTACTTGTATTTTTTTTTTTTTAGTGGTGTAACTTTTTTGCTATATGTATCTAGCTATAAATTTTTGACATTTATTCCTTCCTGCAAAATTTTTCACAAAATCTAGTTTTTTCTTAGTTTATCCTTTATTATCTACCAAATCAAAATTCAGAAAAAAACTTGATCTTAAATTGCGTGTATTGCTCCACCTGTATGATCTTTATCCATAAGATTATAGTAATTTTTCATTTTCAGTATTAGTTTTAAAAAGAATAAATTCCTCATTTTGTTACGTCATATAAGTTGCAATATGCATTTCAAGATGATTCAATAGTCTTCATGAACTTCCACCTCCAATATCTTGTTCTGGAGTTACCAGGTTTCCAGTTTCTATCAGCACAGGGTGTCCTATCCTCTTGTTTATTTTATCACCTCATAGTACAGCTCAACGACCCACTTACCTTCACATCACCCACGGTTACGGCAACACTGCCATGAGCAACAGGGGTCGCATCTAGAACCAATAAGAGAACCATTGATAGGAAAAAAAGGCGATCATTGCGCCAACCCATAGCGATCTTTTGATTGTTTTAGTGACAATTAGGGGGGCTTAATGAAGCGAGGAGATTAAGCTTCTAGTTTTACTTGGGTTTATGGGTTGGAAATGTTTGCTTGTAGCCAACCCTATTTACATATATTTTTGATGTAGTGGAGTATTGATATTTTGGGTCATGAAAACTAATCAAATCGAGATATTCAACTATTCGTTAACAAGGATAGTGATGCTGATTGTCCCTAAACCTTTTTTTCTTATGTCACATTTTTCCATAAACTTTTAATTTGCATTTAAATGGCTCCCACTTTTCTATTTCGTTAGAGATATAGATATCGCATTGTCTGTGCAATCTCAATTTGCATCATCCAGTTTAAAATTAGACAAATTTGATTAATAATGTTATCTTTGTATTACACGAAAACTAATTCTAAGATATAACTTTGAATTTTTTTAAAAGAGCAACTAAGTTTATACAATTAACTATTGTTTTAGTCTCGAGTATTAAAAAATTAGTTCTAATTTTATTATTCAATAGTTTATATTTCTTAAACCTAATTGACAATTTGAGATTGAGAAAATTGCAGTTTTGATACAAAATATTTAGGGCATCGATAGTTTTTGTTCCCAAAGTTTGGATGAAAACAAATTTAACATCAAATGTTTCGAATTTTTGGCACATTTAATCCTATTGAGGCAGTTTTAGTCTCTAAAGTTTGGATAAAAACAAATCTAGTATCAAGTATTTCAATGTTTTAGTACATTCAATCCTTTTAGCTAATTTTGCCAAAATTATCGGAATCCAATCCTGCTATACTCATGTGCTGGTAATCAAATTTGAAAAAAAAAAATCCTCCAAGATTTGCTACCTATCTTATTTCCTTTGTTTCAAATAACAATTATAAACACTCAAACGATTTTTACATGAATTTTCTAGACATTGAAGAGCAAAATTTTGTCCTCAAAATACGGGGCGTGACAGTTGGGAACTTAGCTTTTCTAAGTGGGCACGCCTATAGGTAACCTTGAAATGAGTGCATCAACAATTTAAGGTTAAACTTTTCTTGTGGTTCGAATTGAAAATATTTTTACCAATTTTGAGTGTAAAGTTGGTCTGTGAACAACCTAAAGGTATGACTGCTTCAGCTGGATTCATTACTCCCTTCACTTGTCTATTTCTTCTCTTGATCTCTTGTCACTTAGCTTTGCTTGAACTCATTTCTAATCCTATTGTACCTATTTTATTTTAAACATTATTTTCCTGCTCCATTGTTAATTAAAGCCTTTTCTTTTGTTAAACGTTTTCAACTTTTCCTACATTTTCTTTCCCTCGTTTGGATTGCAGTTTTAAGAACAGTTTTAGAAAAGTGCAATCACTTTCTGGGTAAGAAAAAATGGTAGCCAGTTAAATTTCTGAAAATTTTCCTAGAAAACTACAATTTGGACAAAATTTAACTTTTCTCTCACCGATCTGGGAAAACTTTCAAGAAAACTACAACTAGGACAGAATTTAACTCTTTCTTCCCCCAGACTGGGAGCATATGGAGTTTCTCACGGACTATTTATTGGTAGCCGATATTGTATAATATTGCCGCAATTATGGGATAACATTGCTTTGTATAAACCTATTGAACTATGGTAGTTTTAGCTTAGAGAATGAGGCAACAGAGAGTTTCTTGGAGTCGGGTTTCCCTGCCTGTATTCAGTGGCGGAGCCAAAACCCCAGGGTAACTGGGGTCAAACTTTAATATAGTAAAAGTTTTTGAAAATAAAAATTATGAAATAACATGAACAAGAAAGTGCAATATCTCGAATATGAGGGAAGATTAACCAAATTAATTGGAGCTTTTTATCTATATATATATATATATATATATATATATATAAAATCATGAATGACCTTAAGTGATTTAACATTTAATATTTAATGTATTTCTTAAAATACCCTTATTTTTTAAGTTATAGTCACATTAAAAAAAGGATACTAATGGAACTACAAAAGTAGGTTGATTAAATCCTAATCTAACTCAATCTTCTTTCAGAAGTCTTAGAAACCTTTTACAAATATAAATTTAAATTAGGATTTTTCAAAATATATATTTATTGTTTAGTATAAAAATTTATATTTTCCTCTTTTATAAAATATTTTTGATTAATCTGTATATAAATTTAAATTTTATGATCTATAAAAAAATTAAAGCAAAAGTATTTTAGCAAAAAAATAAATAGGCAAAAACTAAATGAGAAATCATTTTTTAAATATTTTTGAAATAAAATTAATTTTATATTATTAAATTTAAATTTATGGTTTATATTTTAGCACTCAATGTATTTCTTTAAATAACCTTATTTTTTAAGTCTAATCACATTAAGAATGGACATTTACGAAAACATAAAGAGTTAGATTAATAAGGTTCTAATGAATCTCAACAATCACTCAACTGTTTTTCAAGTCTTTTACAATAAATTCAATTTAGACTTAAATTAATAAAAATACAAAAATTCACAAAATATACAGTAAAAGGAATAAAAGTGCTTCTCACGAATAAAATTGGAAAGGAATCTAATCCAAAACTGGAAAACTACCTCCTATGCATTAGTTTAAATATCATTACTATAATAATAAAATTTTACATTGTTTAAAGAAATATTATATTTACATATAGTAATAATTATACTATGGCTGATCCAGAATTTTTAAAAGTTATAGGAGTAGGAGCTAGCCCGATATGTAGTGGGTTAAAACATGAAATTTTTTTTTTGTTCTTTAGTTAAATTATTTTTATGTTTATTTCAATCATTATTTGCATATAGATGATTAAACTTGACACCTTTTTTCACTTTAAATTCACAAAAAAAAAAAACTTGTTTTTTTGTTCACAAATAAAAAAGAAAGCAAATTACATCCTAGGAGTATAAAGTTAGATAGAAATAACGACACCCTTGTTAAATCAAAATTAATAGAAAACAAAAGAATGGAATATTTAAAATTTTCCTATCTAATTTTTTATTTTTGATTTAATGGATACTTTCTTGATTAGGTCGGAGCATTTCTTTAATTTGTCTTTCGTATTCAAATAAAAATAATATCTTAATTTTAAATTTTTTATTCAAAAATTATTTTCAGTTTTCACATAATAAATCAATTAAATTATTAGCTAGAAACAATCACTCAAATATTATTAAGAATGGACCCTATGTTACCTTACTTTAAAATGCCATAAAAGTACATAGCATCGTGCCAGGAAAAATTAAAAATATTACTTTTAATTCACCAACGCTAACTAAAAAATCATAATGCAAAATTAGTTAATCAAAATTCTAAACTTTTGAATCTCATTAAAATTAAAATTTAAAAGATGTAGTAGTTAGTGTGTAGATTAAATTTAAAATCATAAAGATAAAAACAAAAATCATTCTATCATGCATTGATCAACGAGAATTTATATAAAAAAAAACTTTTCAGAGAAATATAAAATGCCAATCCCATTTTTAAATTCTAATTTGCACTAATAATCAATTTAAAAATTTATACACTATTATACCTTAAATTTATTTAACTTTGTTGCATTTCTTTATTATGATTTCATTTATAAAAATTGAAAATAACAACTTTAGCATATTAAATCCAATACAAAAACTAACTATTATTACACTACCTTACAAAAATATTGAAGTAACATCCCATTGACCGAGAGGCTAGGAATTTTTTTTAATTAACCTTGATTGAAAAAATTTGAATAGTAGCTAAACTAAATACAGAAATGATCCAGAATGGATGGATTTAGAGTTTAGATGAATTACTTGATTACGATATTTATTATTTCACAAATTTTCATATTTTTTGATTTTGTAATCACATTAGTACATTAACATAAAAAATAATATTAGAAACCTAAACACAAAGTGTCCTAGCCAATTACTTTAAAAACAAAAAATATTATGAAAAATAAATAAGTCAATGTTTCAAGAGACTTAGAATTAAATTTAAGAATATACTACCACTATAAAGAGTCATCAAAAATTGAAATTTTAAAAATGTAAAACCTCATTCTTGCAAAAGGGTTGTTATGTATAATAAGGTTTCACGGCATGTTTAATCATTCAAACTTCTTTATTTTAGAAATATATGATTTTTTTATTTAATATAGCATGAGATTTTGAATGTGGCATTTTGAATTCGAATCAAATTTTTTTAACAACTCAATCAAGGTAGTTGGACAAATATTTATTATTTTTTAGTGTGAAAGTTAATTAGTGTTTAAACTCTATTTAATATTTAAATGCTTATGTTTTGATAACATACAAAGTAACTAACTAATTATGAAAGGGTTTGATCAAAGAAAAATATGTAATTTAGCTAACGAATGTATTAGGGTATTGGTTAAGTATACTCTCAAGCACTACTTATTCAAAAAATGAAGTTAATTAGAAAAAAAAGTATCTAAATATAAGAAAGTATCTAAATATAAGGGTGTCATAAATATGAGTTTATGCATTCTAAATGAAAAATTTTGTAGTTTTAAATTTTCATATAACACAAAATCGAGGCATATATCTTTTTTTTCTTGGACTTGGAGAGAAAAAGGAAAAACCAAATTAATACAAAGTGGAGGTGAGAACTTCAACACATGTAAATGCATTAATTTTTACAATAAATATAAAATACAAGATTTTGCATGTCTCACGAGGATATAGTTATGAACAAATTTCAAAACTCATCATTCTCATAATATATAATATTTTAATTGAAATTGAAAATTTATATATACTTATTACACAAGTTTGTGAGTTTGGCGAATAACACTTAATGATTCTATTGAGTAATTAATTATGTTAGTGTCTTTGAAAAAGCCAAATAATCACTAATATTAATTCATAAAATAAGAATTCCATAAAATGTATCTATCAATTGCTTAAGATCATTAAAATTAGTCAAATTTAAGAAAATCGTATATTAAAGAGTCCTTCATTATAAATACATTGAAAGTGTATCATTTAAATATTTGAAAGAAAGAATTGGATTATTAGTTTCTTAATACGTGTGTGTCTGTGTGAAAAATACAACACAAACTAATATTAATTTTTAAGAACATGGTATATATGAAGATGTAGTTTCTTTTATATAATTATCTTTATTTTGGAAAAAGAAAATAAAACATAACCTATATTTTTAAAATATTTAGGTGCACAATTTTTTTATGCTTAAAGCATAGAAGAAAGAGATAAATATTTCCAATTACGTGGAAATAAGATAAAATTTATGATAAAGATAAAATAAAATAGTAACAAAAAAAATAACCTAATTAAATAAGATAAGTCATCACAAGATTACAAATGATATGCAAAATAATAATAATAATAATAATTATTATAATAATAATAATAATAATAATAATAATTGTACATTTTTATTGCATAATCAATCCAAACAAATGATATAACTTAGTTAACTTATTAATTTTACACAATACTACCAATATGTTTGTATGCAATAAGCGAGTGCTATTTTTAAAATAATTCATTATCCAAGAGTTAGAATCACTAGACTTCTTTGTGTCTTTACAAAGTTTTTATATTACCAATTTAACATGTAAATTGTCCTTATTTGATATGCTCATATGATAAAGTTGTCATAATTCTTATATACATGTTAGATTTGTTAAAAAAGAAATCACAATAAACCAATTTAAAATGAGTAAAAGTATCAAAAAAGTTCATGTAGGACCTAAAGTAATTTAACAATTAATGTATTTCCTAAAATACCTTTATTTTTTAAATTATAGTCACATTAAAAAAAGGATACTAATGGGACTACGAAAATTAGATTGATTAAATCCTAATCAAATTCAATTTTTTTTAAAAGTCTTACAAATATTTAGCAAGTACAAATTTAAATTAGATTTTTCAAAAAAAAATATATTGTTAAGTATAAAAATTTTTATTTTCATCTTTTATAAAATATTTTTAATTAATTTGTATATATAAATTTAAATTTCATAATCTAAACAAAAAAGTATTTTAGCAAAAAATAAATAAATAAATAAATAGGCAAAACATTGAAAGAGAAATCATTTTTTAAATATTTTGAAATAAAATTTATTTTATATTTTTTAAATTTAACTTTATGTTTGATATTTTAGCACTTAATGTATTTCTTTAAATATCCTTATCTTTTAAGTCTAATCACATTAAGAATGGACATTTACGAAAACATAAAGAGTAAGATTAAAGTCTCATTAAAAAATATTAATTTTGATGCAACTATATTAAAGTCTCATTTGATACTTTATAGATATAATATAAATATGTAAAATTATTCGTCAATTTATCAAAAGCTTGGGATTTCAAGTACAAAATAATAAGAAGTTACCTTTTATATGATAGCAATTTAAAAATTTCAAAAGATTAGATAATTTCTTTTGCAAGAATATTTTTAAAAAACCATCATTATGCCAAAAACTTTTTTTTGCTATTGGAGACATTTATCTGTTCTATTCAAATTCTTTTTGAGAAGAAAACAATATGTGAAGCTAAGAAAAACCTAGAGTTCTTGATCAAATATTACTTACGACATACACATCAAAGATTTCAATTAATGAGAATTTGGCTTAAATATATGTGTATTGTTCTGTCTATAAATATGTTACTAAATATAAATATGCTGTCCAAAAAAAGTTATTTCGTACAAGAAAATTTACATAGAATTTTAAAGTTGGAAATAAAATAAAGGAAATGAAATATCCTGCATTAATAGAATTATTCAATTTATAAACCTCTTTTTCTTTAAAGTTATGTATCTGCATTTTGAGTTTTCACAAAAATAAGCAACATTATTTGCTAACAGAACTTATAAACGTGCAGAGCACGTGCCCCATTCCTAGTTATTTTTTAAAAATATTTTGCAATCCACTGGCAAATTAATCTTCTATGGGTTTTCTTTTAAGAAAATTTTCCATAACTTGTTATAAATAAAAATCATAAAATAACCTAATTTAGTGTTATAAACATGAATTTTAGCGTTTGATATCATATTAAAGTTGAATACAATTATATAACCCATTTAAAAAAGAAGAAAAAAAAGTATGATCAAAGTTAGTTTAAGCTTTATTTCTAAGGTCCAAGGTACACTTGCTAATGCATATAATAATGGTCTAAAATTTCAAATCCATAACTCAAGGGAATCTTCAATATACTATTCCAGTTGGGGGAGACTATAAAGTAAAATAATGGCAGCCAAACTACTTCTTAATTATTTTATTGGTCCAAATCATGTTCAAATTAATCAGTCTCTAATTTATATTCATTTTAGGTATACTCAATGATCTTTAATTAGAATTCAACCTAGCCATCCTTAAAATTGAGAAATCCATAATTAATCATATAGTTTGATGATATCTAATTGAGAAAATAAATAGAAAAACATTCACATAAAAAAAAGCCAAAAAATAACATAATCAAATATAATAAAGTAAACAAGAGATGAACTGAACCAATCCCCTCCTCCCCTCCCCCTCCCAAAAAAAAGAATTATTACCAAGATTAGTGTAATACTAACTTGTTAAGTGATGTTTGACTTCAATAGAAGGAATGGAAAAAGATGATACAAAAAGTTTTTAACTTTAATCATGACAAGTTCGCAACGAAAGTTCGCAAATCAAATTTCAGCAAAAAGGAATAAGAAAATACAAGCAAAGGTAGAACAAAAAGAAAAATGTAAGATAGAGAAAGGCTTGATACGCCTGCTTTTTGAGTTCTTTATTTTTGTGCGGGACAAGTCATCTACTTTGAAAATGTTATTTTGACTTTTTAGTTCTGTAAATTTATTAATTGAATTTTTGACTCCAAAATTATCATTTGTAGGGGGTCAAACAAGAATTCATATATATGGTATATATGTTAAGTGGGGTCATTTGACCCCAAAATTTATTATTTGTAGGGAGTCAAACAAGAATTCATATGTATGGTATATATGGGATTTTAAAATTTAAGTGGGGTCATTTGACCCCACTTGGAGCCATGTGGCTTCGCCCATGCCTGTATTACTAATATCTAGTGATACTATTAATTAGAGTTAGGGGGTGTTTGATAACTAAATTAATGCTAAAAATAAATGGAATAAGAGATTTTGAATTCATCATATTTGATGACAAAATTCTTATATCACTTAATATATTAAGTATTACTTATTTTGTGAACAAACTTTTAAGTGAAAATTCACTTAATTTGCTAAATTTGAACAAGTCTGGTATATTCTCTCTCATGTATACTCTCATCTTGCACGCGCGAACACATTCTCCCTCATTTGAGAGCGCATATAGACTCTCTTGTAACACACGCACTTACACTTGCAAGCACACACATATTTTCCACTCACAAGCATCATTATATAGATTTTCTTTCTATTACTCACATGTGCTCTCTCTCAATCACTTGTTCGCACACAGATTATACACATTCTCACACATATACATACGTTCTTTCTTTTTCTTTCTCACATAGTCTCTTGCACACATATGCATACTTTCTCACGCACACTCTCATACACACATATACACATAATTTTTTTCTTTCATTTTAACATATGCACTTTTGGTCTATTTATACATACATGTAAAATTTTTTCTTCTTACAAACTTGCAAACAATTTCTTTTTCATAGATACATGTTCATACACATACGCGTGCTTTCTCTCACACATTCTTCCACAGAAATGTACACACTTTTTATTTCTTTCTCATAAACACGCACTATCACTGAACTATTTCATGTTTTTAACATAAAATTATTATATTTATGAGGTGAGATATTTAAACTCAGTACTTAATTGAGATGATTATCAAATAAATATAACGTTATCAATTCAATAACTTAATACTTTTAGCACAAAAATTTCAAATATCAAAATTCAGATTTCAAACTTTAGTTTTATCAAATGGGGTCTTAGTAATATTAATTAGACGATGGGCACCTATTGGATTTCTCTATATTGTATGTTTTTGCTATATATGTTCGTATTAACTTTTATGCTTTGGCCATACTAAATGAGAAAATAAGAATTAATAAAAATGTTGAAGGCTGTAATATTAGTTCTTATTAGCACTAGAACCAAACATTGATCATGAAATTGACTTGTACCTTGGTAGTGCAGTTCGGCTGGCTTACTTTTTTGGGTTTAGACCGTTACAATGAAGATGACATTAAGTACTTGTCCAGCACTGATACTGAGCAAGATTGAAATCTATTTCATGTGCTTTTCTTTGTGAGTTTCAAACCTGGTTCAAAAAGGATCAAATGCTTTTGTCTTGGATTCTCTCATCTCTCACTGAAGAAATATTTCCTTATGTTACTGGTGTTAACTCTTCCTATGAAGCTTGGACAATTCTTATTGCAACCTTTGGTGCAATATCTCAAAACAAACAGCTGCAGTTGAATATTGAATTACAAGAACTGAAGAAAAATGATCTTACTGTCACTCAGTATCTTCTTAAGGCAAAGTCTCTAGCTGATCAACTTGCAGCAGCAGGTAGGCCTGTGACCCCAGCCGAATTCAATGCCATAATTTATCGGAATATTGGAGGTGATTTTCAAGGTGTGATAAGTGGTTTAAATTTGCGAGCTGAACCTGTCACTTTTGGTGAGTTACATAGCCAACTTGTTTCGCATGAAATTCTTCTTAAGGCTAATACTGAATCTTATTCTGCTAACCTTGCTTACAAACCACCTTTATTGCCTACTCCTTCTGGATTTCAAAATTCTCCTCAAACCTTTCCTCAAAAACCACAACCCCGTGGCTTCTATAATAATCGACCTCCGTTCAACAACAAATCCCAAAAGGGCATTGCTTGTCAAATTTGTGGTCTCACTAACCACACTGCAAACAATTGCAGACGTCAGTTATCAACAATTCAATAACTCCAATTCTTTCAAGACAAATCGTCTGCAATTCCGAACCCCACCTGCACCACAAGCTAACATTGGTTTTCAGCAACCATATCAAACACCAGTACAACCATTTCAACAGACATTTCAAGCCCCAATGTAGCCCAATTATGTGGGACAATATGCTGGTTCCTCTATTCAACCATGGATTGCTGATACTGGAGCAACTGCCCATATTACTCCGGACCTCAATGCTCTTGTACTTCCACAACAATATGGTGGTAATGAACAACTTGTAATTGGTGATGGTAAAGGTTTGTCTATTTCTCATTCTGGCAACTGCATATCTCTCCTCCAATTCTCAAAATTTTCTTTTATCTAATACTTTACATGTTCCACAAATCTCTAAGCCATTAATTTCTGTTCAAAAGTTTTGTCTGGATAACAATTGTTATTTTGAATTCTGGCCTTTTAATTTTTTTTGTTAAATCTCAGACCACAAAGTAGGAGCTACTGAAAGGAGTGAATGAAAATGGCTTGTATCAGTTTCCTCAATCAGCTAGATCAAATCCTATGGCCTTTCTCACCGATTCAACGTCAGAAAATTCTTTTGATACTTGGCATGCACGTCTTGGTCATCCTCACACTCGCACTGTTCTTCAAGTAGCTAGAGAAAATAAATTATCCATATCTCACAAAGATCACGGTAGTCTTTGTCAATCTTGCTCTTTGGGAAAATTGTCTAGAATTCCATTAGCTTCTGTAGAACATCATAGTACTGCACCGTTTGAAATTATCTACTCTGATGTTTGGGGACCCTCTCCAGTATTGTCAAATGTTGGATTCAAATATTTTGTTTTGTTTATTGATGACTTTACTCGTTTCACATGGCTTTTCTTCCTTAAAAATAAAAGTGAGGTGTATGACGTATTTCTTAACTTTAAAGCTCTCGTTGAAAACCAATTTAACATAACCATCAAAGCTTTCCATTCTGATTGGGAGGGGAATATCAGCGGTTAAATAAATATTTTAAGGCTCAGGGCATTGTTCATCGAATAGCTTGTCCTTATACTCATGAGCAAAACGGGATAGCTGAACGAAAAATAAGACATACTAGTTGATACCGGATTAACACTTCTTGCTCACAGTTCTCTCAATTTTCGTTATTGGCCCTATGCATTTGATACCGCCATTTCTTTGATTAATGGAATGCCTACTCCCACTCTCCAAAATACATCGCCTTTTTTAAAACTCTATGGAAAGAGTCCTAATTATCATGATCTTAAAATCTTTGGCTATTGTGTTTATCCTCTGTTAAGACCATACAACTCACATAAATTTCAATTTAGAACAAAGCCATGTGTTTATCTTGGTCCATCTTTATCTCACTATGGTCATCGTTGCTTAGATTCTGACAATGGTCGAATTTACATTGCAAGGCATGCTAAATTTGATGAATCTAAATTTCCTTGTAAAATGAACAATGTGCTTACAGAATCATGAGAATTCCAAGGCTAGGTCAGGACTCTTCTAATTGGTTGCAACTTGATTACAAGTCATGAAAATTCCTTCTCATCAGGTAACTTTTCTCACTCTCCTAATTCTATTCAAACTCTTGATTCTTCACCCCAACCAATCTCTTCCTTATCTCCTACCAACTCTACTTCTAACACCTCCCCACACATTCACACTTCATTTTCTACTGCTTCATCTACATCGACCACTCCTGTTCACACGCATTGTATGAAACTTCGTCCCTCTACCATGGCCAAACGAGTTGCTCATCTATCAGAAACTTCAATTAAGCAATCAAAACCCCAAACCTGAACCTGTCACTTTCAAACAAGCTCAAAAATTCAAAGTTTGGAGAGATGCAGTGCTTGATGAATACAATGCACTCATTCATAATCAAACATGGTGCCTTGTCTCGAGACCATCGAATCATAATGTTGTGGGGAACAAATGGGTATTCAGAATCAAAAGGAATCCAGACAACTCAATTTCACGCTATAAAGCGCGTCTAGTTGCAAAGGGCTATGATCAGCAATCAGGAATAGACCTATGCAGAGACATTTAGTCTAGTAGTTAAAACAACTATTCGGACTATCATTGCTCTTGCTGCCATGCGTGGACTGGTGTTTGAAACAAATTGATATTTCCAATGCTTTCTTACATGGCTTTCTGCAGGAAACTGTTTTCATGGAACAACCACCAGGATTCATTGACTCCAACAAACCCGATCATGTATGTCAGCTTCAGAGGTCACTTTATGGTTTAAAACAGGCACCTCGAGCCTGGTTTCAACTGCTCAGTTCCTCCCTTTATCGCCTCGGCTTTCAAGCTTCAAAGGCTGACTCGTCACTTTTTATTTTCCGTCAGGGTGTTCACACTATTTTAATGTTGGTATACGTTGATGATATCCTCATTACAGGGTCCTCTACAACACTAATTGACCAGTTTTTGAGTCACCTAAATCAGAATTTCCAGTAAAAGATATTGGTCAGTTGTCATTCTTTCTCGGAGTTGAAGTTTCACAGGATTCACAGGGTGTTTATCTTCATCAACGCAAGTATCTTCAAGACTTGCTGGTTAAAACAGGTTTGCAAGATGCCAAAGGCTGTCTCACTCCAATGTGCACTTCACCTCCTCTACTCGAGACAATGGCCCTCTTTTTGATAAACCAGAGCTTTATAGGCAGGTTGTTGGCGCTTTGCAATATGCAACATTCACAAGGCCTGATATTGCTTTTCCTGTAAATCGTCTTTGCCAGTATATGCATCAGCCAACTGATGTACATTGGGGAGCAGTAAAACGACTTCTTCGCTACTTGAAGCACACCATTGGTAATGCTCTTTTCTTCGCTCGAGACACTTCAAATGATTTACAATGTTTCTCTGATAGTGATTGGGGGGGTTGTCCTGATGATAGACGATCTACTAGTGGTTATGCAATTTCTTTAGGTCAATCCATTATTTCTTGGAGTGCTAAAAAGCAGCCTACAATTGCTCGTTCATCCTCTGAAAGTGAGTACAAAGGTATTGCGAATGCTACAGCTGAATTGCTTTGGATACAATCTCTTCTTAAAGAAATTGGTCAATCACCATTATCAAAGGCAATCTTATGGTGCGATAATATTGGAGCAATTTACATGTCCTCAAATCCAATTTTTCATGCTCGTACCAAGCACATTGAACTTGATTATCACTTTGTCCGAGAACAAGTAGCTCTTGGAAACGTTCAAATTGGTTTCCTTTCAACAAAAGATCAACTGGGAGATATCTTTATCAAGCCACTGGGGGTTCGGCTGTTTCAACTTCATTGCTCAAAGCTTCGATTACATCCTCACCCACCATTGACTTGAAGGGGGGTATTAAGGCTGTTAGTATGTTGTTAGCATTGTTATGATTCTATTAGGTTCATTCTTATCATAACAAATCTGTAACAATAATATCTTATAGTTATAGTTGTTTTATATTTGAATTACATTCAGTTGTAACTTGTATATATATCCTTGTACATTCTTGATCAACATAGTGAAAGATAACTTTCATCTCCTCATAAACTTGATAATAATGAATCCGATTACTTCGCACTCTTTTGTGTTGCTAATTGATGGATGGAATATGAAAAAGAGGAAACGTCTCACGATGTGCCAGTGGTGCCTTTATTTAAGATTCAGATAAAGTTGGAGCTAAAAATGTTGCATATGTATGTATGTTTTACTAGTATGTTATCAAATGAAGATTGCGTTCAACACATTGTTACACTAATATGACATGCTCGTGAATTTTCTTGCCAAGAATGTTGGTGGACAGAAAGGCAATACCACTGCCGCACAATTAAAAAGTTCTGTTAGCATTCCCTCTAGTTTTTGATAATGAGGATTTGCATGATCCACTAGTGGGAAAGGCTGCTACTTTGAAATCGGTAACTCGAGAATGACTGCCCACTTCTGTCAAAATAAAAAGGTTCTAATACACCTAAGACGCCTCATATTTCATCTAACTAGCCCCATGGTTGTGAGAATAATGATTTTATGACAACTCCTCAGAATATACTTGGTGATAACATTAATTGGTTTCGTATTTTATTTATTTATTCCTTTCTGAATTAACATGCTATTTTCTTTTTGCATATCATAAATGCGATATATTTATTTAGGATTTTTATGTATTAGCTGTTTTAATATCAAACGGGAAACGAGGACCCGTTCACAATACTGGTCTAGCGAAGAATAAACAAGCTGGATGAAAGATACATGTTCTAGTGTCACTAGGATTTGGAAAGGTCATTGGAGATAGGGCTCAGCCATTACTCTGTGAAGAAACTACTATGTAAGTCGTACGGGACGTGGCAAGTCAAAAAGTGGACTGAAATTGAGAAAGCTAAAAGAAAAAGACTTGCAAAAAATGATTGAAGTAAGGACTATCTACCATATTATTTGTAAGATGTATTACTGTAGGCAGATTTTTCAGGATATTGATGAGTTTATACCGATATTTTACTAGTTAAGTTAGTTCTGATATTTTACTAGTTGTGTTGGTTGGTTCTGATATTTTACTGGATAGTTTTCATTGTGCATTTGGGTTCTTCTAAGCGTGTGCTAGTTTTAGGTGGTCAAAATTGCAGCCATTGCAACAATTTTCTGGCAAATAGTATGAAACAGCTTGATCGTTTACAAAAGTTTCTGGTGCAATTTGCAACTGAACATACGATGATTAGAAATGCTACATGATATGAGGTTATGATCCTAGTGCTCATGCACAAATAGCTATCAATAATACTTATTCACAATATGGAAATCGACGTTTCAACTACCATCAGCACAACCTGAATTTCAGGACTATGGGAAGTGGCAATTCAGAATCCCGCCCTCAATCATCAAAAAGCCTTGCTGATTAGGTTTGGCTTTATGAGTACTTTTCAAGTGATGATCGGTTTTCTTATCACTGTGTTATTCCTCTTTTTTATTTTGCATTAATTTCTTTGAAAGTTCTAAGCAGGATATCGTTTAAAAATTACAGAAAATCAGCGAGCGCAACAGGTATAGAATCGTCCTAAACAAAGATAATTCACGTGCAGTAGAAACAAAATCTTTTGAGCGTCATAAATTTGATAAGGGAACAGATAGTGTAATGTTGTACTTCTCATATATAGTGTTATCACTTATTTCATTTATGTCAACCCTTAAGATTATATTACTCGACTGCCTCAGGAGCACAAGAAAGGAAGAAAACTTGGTCCAAGAGAACTTTATAGCATGATGCACTACAGTCATAAAAAAGGGCCAAAGACAAAACTTCATGTAGTAAGAAAAATGCAAATTTCAAAGTGCATATAAGTTTATATGGTAGAGAACATGGTAATAACATAAACAGTGGCATACAACAACTTTTTCATTCGTTCTCTTGTATTTATTCTGACTCGTATCTGTTGATAGTAATATCAACAGCTAGTTTGTGACGAACATAGACAGACAGAGACACACTCGTGAAAAGAAAATATCAGAAAGTACTTTGGAGTTTTATTCTGTTCCCTATAGAAGGGATCGAAGTACTTGCAAAGAAGCCATGATTCTTAAAGAGGTCTAGGTATCTTTAGCGTAAGTGCAACGGAACCAGATGAAGAGCTGGTGGTGAGTTGGATAGAGGAAGTTGCTCCGATTCCCACTGAACCAGCAGACGTCGTCCCATTGCAGGTGATGGTGATATTCCCAAGTATGGGTAAAAGGGAGCTTATAGTGCATTTCAACGACCCACTTACGTTCACTTCACCCACAGTTACGGCAACAATGCCATGAGCAAGAGGGGTCGCATCTAGGACCAAGAAGAGAACCATTGCTAGGAGAAAAGCACGACCATTGCACCAACCCATAGCGACCTTTTGATGGTTTTGGTGACAATTAGGGAGGCCTAATGAAGCGAGGAGATTAAGATTCTAATTTTACTTGGATTTATGGGTTGGAAATATTTGCTTGTAGCCAAGCCTATTTATAGATATTTTTGAAGTAGTGGAGTATTGATATTTTAAGTCATGAAAACTAATCAAATTGAGATATTCAACTAGTCATTAAAAAGGATAGCGACGCTAATCGTCCCTAAACTTTTTTTTTTCTCTCTAACATTTTCCCCTAAGCTTTTAATTTGTATTTAAATGGCTCCCTCCTCAATTCCATTAGAGACATTGATATCGAGTTGTCTCCTGCTCCTGAGATTGTGTGTAATCTCAATTTGCGTTATCTTCGTATTACACGAAAAACTAATTCTAAGATATAACTTTGAATTTTTAAAAGAGCAACTGAGTTTATAAAATTAACTATTTTTTTAGTCTTTATTTTTAAAAATTAGTTCTAATTTTATTATTCAATAGTTCATATTTCTTAAACCTAATTGACAATTTGAGATTCAATGCAATCTTAGCAAAACATTAAGAGCCATTGCCATCGTCATCAATCACTTTACGCCACATGAGGAGGATGTTAACAAATATTTATTCAGTAGGAGCAGCTACTACGGCTCCTACCTTCTGTCCCTCCGATCCTATATATTCACTTCCCTTATTTTACTCTTCATAGTGCCATATAGACATGGAGAATTCTTTCACATATTATCCAAAAATGTATCTGATGACTTGATAAAGTTCCTTTGAGTGACTCAAGTTCCAAAAAGCCAAAAAAAAAAAAAAAAAAAAGTGATGAAGTTCCAGAAATAAACAAATAGAATATGTGCTTTTTCATCGAGCACAATCTTAAGAATGAGATCTATAGGCGCGTGTGCGTATGGGTGCGAAGGACCATATCATAATTAATATTTGTTAGTTATTAGTATTTCAAATAGTTAATCTGTTTTACTTTGTTATCCTTTTCTCCCCCAAGTTAATTGTTGCAACAGAATGACGTAAAAGAAACTTGCATGCATTAAAACAAAAATTATATATTCTATAATTTGTTTCTTTTTGCCAATGAAAATTTTTCTCTTTTGTGGTCTTCGTTATTTTCTTGAACTAACTAATAAATTTTGAAGGCTATTAATTAATTAACTTCTTCCAATTTATTAGATAGGTGTATCTATAGTTGTTAGTATCTTAATTTCTCTTTTTTTTTTTTAGTAGTAATAGTTTCTCCCAGTAGCCAAAAAAATTTGAAGGCTATGAGCTTCTTTCAACTTAATATATAGGGTCTATGACTGTTGCTAAACTTTTTATGACACACAATATCTGTTATATTATGGTATTTTGATTTGTGTGTGTGTGTGTGTGTGTGTGTATCATAGTTGTTAAACTCAACTAATGGGTCAGTTAAGCAGGTTAGACATTAAAATGATATTTCTAAAATAAATACAATATCTCCAATTATGCTGCATGCCGCGGATGTATTAAGAAGATGTGTATTTGATCGCTATAACAAATTTTACTATAAATTATATTGGTAGTCGTGATAATGGATTTTGAAGTACTAGAGATTGAAATGTTCGTATGTATATCAATATTTTAATTCAATTATGGGAAGTAATATGTTACTATTGAAGAAATCACTTAGATGGTTTGTTACTATATATAGTAATTATGTACTATTTAATATATGGACATTACCTATTTTATAGTCATAAAATGTCTAGTTTATAAATTTGAAATTGTGAAATGTTATTAGAAGAATAATCTTACCTAAAATGAATTTTGCAAAAGTCACTAATGTTTAAGAAAAAACATATATTGATCATGAAAGATGAAGATTGCCAAGTGGAGACATTGTGCTTAAAAATAGAGGTATGTTATAAAACTAATACTAATATAATATTGGATCTATCGTGAACACTATGCTAATGAATATAAGCAACAAATGAACAAAAGCAAAGAGAGAAAATAGATAAGAGAGAAATTCTTTATTTACTCAAATGGAATCTGTGTGTTTGATATAAGAGGGGGTGACCTCTATTTATAGTGGAGTACAGGAGAGTTTAGATTATATCATATAACTATGAGATAATGAAAAAATCTCATCTGTAACTAAAGAGATAGTAATAAACTATATCAAACTGAGAGATAGTAACAGACTATTATCTAACTGGAAAGATAACGATAGAATTTTATCACTTAAGGGTTTGAGATAAATGATAGACATCCACCATCATTATCTAATTATCTCATAACACTCTCCCTTGGCTGTCTATTACACAAAAAATAGGCCTCGTTAAAACCTTACTAGGAAAAATTATATAATCTATAATTTGTTTCTTTTTGCCAATGAAAAATTTTCTCTTTTGTGGTCTCCGTTATTTTCTTGAACTAACTAATAAATTTTAAAGGCTATTAATTAATTAACTTCTTCCAATTTATTAGATAGGTGTATCTATAGTTGTTAGTATCTTAATTTCTCTTCTTTTTTTTTTTTGTATTAATAGTTTCTCCAAGTAGCCAATAAATTTTGAAGGCTATTAGCTTCTTTCAACTTAATATGTAGGGTCTATGATTGTTGCTAAACTGTTTTTGATACACAATATCTGTTATATTATGGTATTTTGATTTTTTGTGTGTGTGTGTCCATAAATATATATATATATATATATATCATAGTTGTTAAACTCAACTAATGGGTCAGTTAAGCAGGTTAGACATTAAAATGATATTTCTAAAATAAATATAATATCTCCAATTATGCTGCATGCCGCGGATGTATTAAGAAGATCTGTATTTGATCGCTATAAGAAATTTTACTATAAATTATATTGATAGTCGTGATAATGGATTTTGAAATATTAGAGATTGAAATGTTTGTATGTATATCAATTTTTTAATTCAATTATGGGAAGTAATGTGTTACTATTGAAGAAATCACTTAGATGGTATGTTACTATCACTACAAGAAAAAACATCATTAGTGACGACAATTCTCAATGACAACATAATCTTGTCACTAAAGACCAATTTCAGTGACAACAAAAATCTTGTCACAATTGTTCGGCATCTTCAGTGACAACATTTAAATGTCGTCGCTAATGGCATCCCGCCTTCTGGCGCCAAATTGTATTACTGACAAAGGTTAAATGTCGTCACTAAATACACAATCTACAGTGACAACATATTTCGAGTTGTCACTAAAAATGTGTCCAAGAGATTAGTGACAACAATTGTTGTCACTAAATATAACAACACATTAGTGACAACACCTGTCATCACTAACAATGCTCTATTTCTGACAACTGAAACACGTTGTCACTAAAACTCAAATTTTTTTTGACAACTTTTGAAAGTTGTCACTGGTATGCTTCTATGTTATTAGTGATGACATTTGTCGTCATTGAATGGTCAAGAATTTCTGACAAAACAAGAAGTTGTCACTAAAATATGAATTTTTTTAAAATAAATTATACAAGTTATGTCCACAGCATTAGTGACAACTTAGGTTGTCACTAAATGTATAATATTTTCTGACAATAACAATATATTGTCACTAAAACTATATTTTTTCTGACAACTTAGGAAAGTTGTCACTAAATATATATCAATGACTTTAGTGACAACATATGTTGTCACAGATGATCCACCCTTTTATGGCAACTTTTTCATTTTGTCACTAAAATATGCATAATTAGTTGAATTGTTAACACTTTCTAACAAAAAATGAAGTTGTCACTAGATTAAAAAAAAGTTATATCAAAGGCATTAGTGACAACTTATGTTGTCACTTAACGTATAACATTTTTGGACAATAACAAAAGTTGTTACTAAAATGCTGTTTTCATTGACAACTTTCAAAAGTTGTCACTAAAGCCAGACAATTTTTTAACAATTTCCATTACTTGGACTAACTCATCAGTGACAACTCATGTTGTCACTGAAGAAGCCCTTTTCTGACAACTTTTAAAAGTTGTCACTAAAATGTATCTATATATTTGCATACATGAGTATATACATATATATATACATATATATATGTATATATATCTATATATGTATATATATGTAATATGTATACATATATATTTATATATATACATACATATACACAGACACACATACATACATATGCATGTACAAATATTTATGTGTACACATATTTATATGTAGATATATATCTATACGTATGTGTGTGTATTAACATTTTTTGACCAAAAAAAATGAAGTAGTCACTAGATTAAAAAAAAGGAAAAAAAGAAAAAAAAATATACGAAAGGCATTAGTGACAACTTATGTCATCACTTAAAGTATAACATTTTCTGACAATAAAAAAGGTTGTCACTAAAATGGCGTTTTCTCTGACAACTTTCGAAAGTTGTCACTAAAGCTGGACAACTTTTTGACAATTTTCACTACTTGGACTAACTCATCAGTGACAACTCATGTTGTCACTAAAGAAGCTCTTTTTTGACAACTTTCAAAAGTTGTCACTGAAATGTATTTATATACCTATATACACATATGTACATACATATATATATAGACACGCACACAAACATATACATATATATATATACATATATATATTTATATATATGCATATGTGTGTAACATATATGAATATATATATGTACATATACACACACACACATATACATATATATAAGTACTATATACACACACACACACAAGCACATACATTTGTATGTGTGTGTATTAACATTTTCTGGAAACAAAAAAGTAATTGTCACTAGATTAAAAAAAAGGAAAAAAGAAAAAAAATTTATATCAAAGGCATTAGTGACAACTTATGTCGTCACATAATGTATAACATTTTCTGACAATAACAAAAGTTGTCATTGAAATGGCATTTTCTCTGACAACTTTTGAAAGTTGTCACTGAAGCCGGTCAATTTTTTTAACAATTTTCACTATTTGGACTAACTCATCAGTGACAACTCATGTTGTCACTGAAGAAGCCCTTTTCTGACAACTTTCAAAAGTTGTCACTGAAATGTATCTATATATCTACATATACATATGTATAGACATACGTAAGGATGTATGTGTGTACATAAATATATATATGTGTTTATATATATGCATGTATATATATGTATATACATATATACATACATATATACACATATATACATACATACGTATGTATGCATATATGTGTATGTATATATATAGACATATATCTACATACTTAGGTATGTGTCTATATATATGTATGTACACACACACACACATATATATGTACATATACATATACTTATGTATGTATATGTGTTTATATATATACATACATACATACACACATACATGCATGCATAAATACATAAACACATACATACATACATATATATGTGTATGTATACATACACACATGTGCACACAGATATACACACACATACACACGCATATATACAGACACAGATACATACGCACATATGTATATATATGTATGTATACGTATGTATATCTATATGGATGTGTGTGTGTGTGCATGTGCGTGTGCGTGTATATATGTGTGCATATAGATATACATACATACATATATATGTGTGTGTATGTATATAGACACACACACACATATATGTATGTACATATATATGTATGTATGTATGTGTGTGTGTGTATATACACATATATATATGTATATGTATGTACATTTATATGTATATATATGTATGTATGTGTGTGTGTATATATAAATACATACATATATATATGTATGTATTTATATCTATATGCATGTGTGTGCGTGTATATATGTGTGTATGTGTGTGTATGTGTGTGGTTATATGTATATATGTATATACATGTGTGTATGTGTGTGTGCGTGGCTCCACTCACACATACCTATTCACATATGCATACTTTCATACAGCTATAATACTTAGGAAATTTTCAGATCCAAAAATAAGATTTACCCAGCCCCCTTCCCTCCACCAAATTTCCATCCCAAATCAAATTCCCCCCCATTATTTCACCAAAACTCTCTTCCTCTTTTCTAAGTCTGCTTTCCTTCTTCCTCTCCTTTTGGCAACGAAACACATTTCTCCTAATTTGAAGCTCGTCATTTTCACCTAGACCTGAAAGCTGCTTTGCCACCGAATCTCCCTCCCTCTCCCTCTCTCTCTCTCTCTCTCTCTCTCTCTCTCTGTGGCTCTCCGGTAGCATTTCTTGGTCTCTCCGTCAATGTTGTTGTAAAGCTAGGCTTTTTCTAAGCATTTTCTCTTTTTTTGTTTGTATTTTCTGGTGGATATTGTTAAGCCAGTGTTTTTTTTTTTTTTTTACCTTTGATTTCAGCAATCGATGGATGACAAATATAATTTCTAAATTGGGGGATTTACTACAACTAACCCTAGCCTTCTCTTTGATTCAGCAAAATTGAAATTTTGTATGCCCTAATCTACTCCTGTGTTGTTGTATTTGACTTTTTTGTTTGAACAAGTTTCGGGCTTCTTCTTCTTTCAATTTTTTTTTTTTTTTTTGTTTAGCAATGGAGGAAGAAAAAAAAATGGAGATGTCCATGGAAAAGAAGAAAACGGTTGTTGCTGAAAAGCCCAAGACTCCTAAATCAAAAGCGAACAAAGTAAGAAATTTTCTTTTCAAATTCTCAGTAGTTCATTAAGTATTCCTTGGTTATAGCTTGTGGATCTATGCCCTTATTTCCTATCATATGGCTAAGATTGTCTGGATTCTTTTTTTCAATTTTTCATTGGATGTGAATGTATCTTTTAATAGGTTAGATTTCAGGGCTTTTCCCTTTAGTGCTAACTATTTTGTCGTTGTGAGATTTCTTGACATTTTCTAAAGTTTGAAATCCTAATTTCGTTCCCATGACGCAAATTATTCTATGCTCATTTGTTGATGATTGATGTTATAGTTATGCTAATTATGCTTCCCCATTTTGGATTCCCATTTATTTTGTTCTTTTTTGTTCGTCACCAGCGAATTTCGGCAATACAGTGTCCTTGAAACTTATTTAGCTCCAGCTCTTCTAGAACAGTTATGAGGAGCCTTTTTACTTTGGGTGTGCGTGTTGTTGGGGAAGGGTTAGCAATGGCAGTACTCATTTTAAGGACACATTGGCTTACTTGCAGATAGCATGTTATCTTGTGCTTTTACTTGCAGATAGCATGTATAGCAAGAATTGGGATTAGCAAAGTATACGATGATATTAAATCTAAGTCTTCTAAAATATAAAAGTACTCTGAAACATGATACGTATAAGAATTACTCACCTTATTCAAGTTTAATCCTATTCCAGCTCAAATAGTAGAGATGATTGGCGTCCTTGGAACCTACGTATAATGAAGGTCTTACTTCACATCATTAATCAAGATTAGACATTGAACTAAAGATTTAAACCCTTAACCCCAGCTCTCATTCTAACTATTACTTAATACCACCAAAAGACTCTCATAAATGTCCCAAAACAATCACCTTAAATTGAAGGAAAAAGCTGTCCAAAACCAAAACAGTTTACTCAAGTGCGGCACTTTAATTCATCATTACTCTTAATATATAACTCGTATGTGCACCATATTTATATCAATAGAAACCACAATCGAAGCACTAAAATCATAAGAAGATCCCCACTCCATAAATAAATCATAAGCCATTCAAAAATAGTTCACAATTTGGAAGCTAACTAAACTTGTTATGAACAGGTTCAGAAATTCAATCAACTTCACAGAATTTCTGGTACTAATTGACAATTAATCAGACAATAAAACTTATACCGTTGGAAAGATCTATGAATCTAGTTTCTAACACAATAAATGGATCTAAATTTCGAGTTTTCTACCCCAAGTTATGATCAATTCCCCACGACTGCACAGTGCTGTCTGAACAGCACTGTAGCTACGGGAAACTCTGTTTCCCATCCTTGAAAAGGTTACCAAATCAACACCAAATCACACCAAAATGTCCAGAACTGAAATTTAGAATGTCTAGATCATGATAGGACATCAAACTACAAGATTTGGTGACAATGTCACCATATTCACAGAAGGAAAGAACTAAGGTACTTCTTTTGAATCATTTTCAGTGAATGGAAGCTGAAGAAAAATCTCAAAGAAATAACTTATTTTTCCTCCCACATTCATTTATTTTTTTTAAAGGAAACTATGTGCTTTGGATTTTTGCTTTTAGGGATTTGCTTATTTGCTTCTTGTTTTAAACAACAGTGTTAATTTTTATGTACAAGTACTTGTTACTTTGTGTTCTGTGATCTTGTCTTTAGGGATGAATCATCAATGTGGAAGTTTGTAGGCTGATTTGAAGGGTCTCTTTGTTTTTGTGATTCATTTCTAGGTGATTTTGGATTAATATTGAAATCAAGTAGATGTTGAAAAACTTGAAAGAGCTCTAGTTTGACTTATTTCTCTATGTTATAGGAAAGCAATTTCAAATTGGTATGGAAGTTATGTCCATATAGTTATGTCTATATATCTTAAATGATCCCTTTTTGGCCACTAAAATTAATATTTTTTTCGTTACAAAAAACTGTTGAAACTTTATAAGGCAATGATAAGTTTTTTGTTGAGATTTACATCCTTTTTACCAATTTTGATGAAAATTTATTATTTTTTGGGTTGAGTTTGACGCAAAGTTGATCATGTGGTATTTAACTTTTGGTTGATGTCATAGGATGAAACGATAAAACAAGAATCTTATTTGACAATATATATATATATATATGAAAATAAAAAAAATAATGTTCAAGGTTGCTTATGTACAGGTGTTGAGGAAGTAATGCTCTTTCCAGAGGGTGTATTTTCACGGAAGCAGAAGCTTTATCCTTTTCTTCTAATGGAGAAGTCTTCTTATCCCATGACTTGGAAACAATATACTTTTTTGTTAATTTAAAAAATAAAGGTCCGTAATTCATGGAGTCTAAATAAACGACCCTAGCTAGTAAGGCAGGCTTTTAGAACTTGAACTTATTACCAAGGCCTTAAACCTGGTACCATCTCTATCTCCATTAGCTCTTCAGGTAACGGTCTCCATATTTTTGTACAACTTTGTTTAACTAAGTTCATCAATTTCTTCCCATGATTGACATCATTTTTATTATATGATCTTATGAATTATTGGTGGTTGGTTTGTTTAACTAAGTTCGTCATAATTTGGTTCATGTTGGCATGTGATATTATCTATTACAGTTGAACGGACAAATTATTAGAGAAATAAACTTTAGAATCATCAGATTATAAAACCTTTGAAGTTGGATCCTGTTTGCATCTTAGAAATGCTGGCACCACCTTCTTTATGTTGTCTTGTTATAAGAAATTCGTGGCTCAAATGGACCTTGGTAGTTCATAGAATTGTATTTTATACTGCTATATGGAATCTGCGTAAATGAAACCATAATAATTGTGATACCAAATAAGGTTTGAATGGCTGATCAATTGATGTAAAGAGAGGTGGAAACTTTGTGGGGTGCAGAAATTTGACTTTGTTCAATCTTAGCTTGCAGTCTTAAATAATTTCAGATAGCAAATTTGAGTTTAAGAAGAAAATTTTTCCCTTGAAATGTTATGCATGAGTAGCCACGTTACCTAATATGGCTTGCGCAAATGAAAAGTTTTGAATTATTGGACCACTTTTCATAACAAATTTAAATTGGTTTTAGAAGCTTTTTCTTTGATTTTCAACCTATTTTGGGTAATGGATTTTGTAGAACAAGAGAAAAGGAAAAAACTGTTGGAATTTTCATCTATTATGTTTTTCTTGAATAACAAAACACAAAAACAATTAATTTGTCAAACATTATACTACTTTTCTCTACTAAAATACTCCACCAAATACATGCTCTTAAGTTCCAAATACAGTTCAACATTAATTAATTTTCTTTAAGCTATAGCTTCTTCTTGAATATTTAGAATTGTTTTCAGTCCAATTACTAATATTATGAGATACAGTGTATTTTTTTTTTTTTGAATTAATCACATCCTTAATCGAATTGTATATGCTACAAAACTATAGATCCTGTAATGAAAACCTTAACAAGAAAAGAAGTAACATAATTGTACCCATTGTTAAACAGTTATTTTCGTTTATGTTACACTAATCATGTTTTAAATAATAGTAGTCTTTTAATTAGCCAAATTGATTAGATAGCTGCCATCTCAATGTCGGTATAATGTCTTCCAATCCATTTCTGAATGATTAGAGGACTACCAAATCTGTCACTTGGTTTTGTGCTCCCTAGAGCTAACCAGTTTTGGTTTGTCTGTGCTGTGTACAAAATTGTAACTATGATCATAAATTAGGAGGATGAGAAGTGATTGTCACTGTCTTTGAGACAGACCTTTGCTTTATTGGTGATTGTTTTGTAGTGCCTGCTATACCAAAACTCTAATTTCATGAACTATACTAAAACTCTAATTTTATGACGAGTTCCCTTCTAAATAATGTCAAACTTTTTCTTCCGGTGCCCATTTTCTTTAACCAAAATTGGCAAATAAAACAATACCAAGAAGGAGATAAGTTATATATCTTCTAGGATAATTATGTTAGGATGAAGTAGAACTATCACAATTTCTGTTGAAATGTGTGACTAGTGTTTTTAGTGAGCAATGTTAATATATTTCTAGATAACTTAAAGGTCAACTAACACAGAGAGGTTGTTACTCATTGTATCAATAGTCATTCATTTTGATGTTTACTCATTTATATAACCATCAATTAAACAACTTAGATTTATGTACTTGCTTCTAAATGATTCTTTAATTGTGTGTGATGTGTTTGTTGTTTTGTGTAATCTTGACTAATCCTTGGGTTAATGAAAGCCTGGTATTTACTTCTTAAGAACGGAGATTCGCATGGTGCTATTTGTTGTAGTCTAGCCATAGGATGGGCTCTAGAGGTATCAAATGTAATAAACATATCTAAACAAAAATGAGGGCTATTTACTTCATGCTTTGCTAACTAGTGATTTCTGTATCAGAGGTTTGAGGTGTTGTTATCCATTAAATCTTCTGTGACTTTTTCTACTGCTATGTTATTGCAATTGTCGTAACTTTTGCTTTTAAGATTTGGATTATTTATGCAGCTGTTTATCATTTCTGACATGCTTTATGTGGCCATCTTATTTCCTTCTTGGGACAAATTTCCTGATTGTAGTGTGTATTTTGGTTGTATTGTACCATTGTTTACACTGTAACTAGAGCACTAAGTATTGGGATACAATTTTTTGTAATTTGTATGACTTGCATTTGGGTCACATCTAGTTTTGTTGGTGCAGATTTGAGTAGGGGTTGTATTAGTCTTTTGATAGGTAGTCTTAAGCAGCCAGCTGCAATTTTCATGTGAACTATCTCCTTTATTGAGCTTTGGCCGTTCAATTACATGAATTTTAATGGAGAAAACAAGTAGCTTGATGGTCTTTGTACTTCCATGACTTCAAATAGATTTCTGAATTAGTATAACTTTGAAATGCATACATGTATACAAAATTGGCCATAGCCTTTAAATGAACTAGAAGCATGTAAGCTCCCATGAGACTTTTGGCAGTAAACATTTTGAGCTTTAGAAAATTAAGTATATTTGATGAGAACTCTGTTTCACTGTTGCTTTTTTAAAATGTTAAAGCCCAAGGATATTCATGGTACATGTCTTTAATTGTTTTGGTTGTCATATTCTTTTTACTATTCTTTTTGTATTCCTATTTAGAAAGAAGCAATCTCTTTAAAAATGCCTGGTCATCTATGCTTCTAAGAGAGGCAACTTTTTTACACACCTGGCATTTAATTTCCACAAGTTGATCAACTCTTTCTCTTTGTGAGTTTGTTTTATTCTTTTCTATTTTGGCATTATCATCTGTATTGGCATCATTTGTTGTTTTTATGTCTTTTGGGTAAAAGCATATGTTCTAATTTCAGTATTTGGATGTTTTGCTTAAATATGTCTTATAAGAAGTATAACTTTTTTGTTCAGCTTAAGTGTCAAAATGCATGCATGGTGCATTTGTTCAGGACAGAAATTTTTGCACACAAGTATGGCTTTGTTTTTGCACTGTTTTTTATTCTTTAATTGTTGAATTTTTTAATCCTTATTTTTACTTTTCTTGTTAATTAGTGACATAAATGCTCCTTAGTTCCAAGCAATGACATCAATGCCCATTCAGAAGATGGAAAGTAGGTTGGCAAGGTTGGTGGAGGTGACAAAGTTTCACTTGAAAGTTAGATTGTTCAATATGCTAGTTGGCAACAAGAGATGTTTGTTGTGTGTCTTTTTTTTATTTTGGTTGCTATTGTCAAAATTTAGTTATTCGGATGTTTAAATTCATTAATGATATTTTGTAATGCTATAGAGCGTTTTGGCAACGTATTACTTTATTGTCTAGTAGTTCTGACTTTTCTATTTTTTTATATTCTGTTTTGTGTATCGAAAGAATGTATTGTAAAAATACTGTATTAAATGACTTTTGTATATTTTTGAATATTATGTTTGGCAATTAAAGGGAAGGTATTTTTATAAATATTGGTATAGATGATATTGTGATTGATTTGAGATATAATGTAATAATTGTAATAGGATTTGGTGATTCAATTATATATATATATATATATTGATTTTTCATAGGTTGTGTTGCAAAATATAACTACAATTATGACAAAATATTGTCAGCTAAATACAAATGATATGTTGTCATTAAATGCACCATCAGAGCAAGAATAAAACCTTGTCACTGATGGGTGATCGTTAGCGACGACTTGTTATGTCAGTGATGACAACGGATTGTAAATAAATAGTTAAATTATCAATCACGCCAAACATCATCACTCAAAAATGCATTAGTGATGACAATCCTTTGTTATTGAATATGAAAAGATTAGTGACAATAAAATTTTGTCATTAAATATGCAAGGTATCAGTGGCGGCCTAAGTCGTCATAGAAGAAAGCATCAATGACAAGAAATATTTGTCATAGAATATTTAATTTGAACCGAAGTATTAGTGACGACTTAACATTGTCATTGAACAGTAGGTTTAGTGACAAAAAATGTTTGTCATAGAATATTCAATTTGAATTGAAGCATTAGTGATGACTTAACATTGTCATTGAATAGTAAGTCATCTGTGACGACTATAGTTGTCACTGAATATGGCATTAGTGATGATAAAGCTTTGTCAGTGAATTAGTCAAATTAGTTGAAGTACATTACTAGTGACGACATGGTTTTGTCATTTAAATAGGTAAATTATCAGTGACAACCCATGTCGTCACTAACAACTGAATAAATAGTGACAACTACTTATGCAATTTCTCTGACAACATACAAAGTTGTCACAAATTCTCTTATCATTAGTGACAACAAATGTTGTCACAAAATGCCATATATTTAGTGACGATTTTATCCTTGACATTGTTTACATTTAGTGACGGACTTTTACTGACGACTCAGTGGCGACATATTTCTTGTCGATAAAAGTTATTAGTGATGACTTTTCATTTTCAGTGACAACTTATTGTTGTCACTGATGATGATTTTTCTTGTAGTGTATATATAGTAATTATGTACTATTTAATATATGGACATTACCTATTTTATAGTCATAAAATGTCTAGTTTATAAATTTGAAATTGTGAAATGTTATTAGAAGAATAATCTTACCTAAAATGAATTTTGCAAAAGTCACTAATGTTTAAGAAAAAACATATATTGATCATGAAAGATGAAGATTGCCAAGTGGAGACATTGTGCTTAAAAAGAGAGGTATGTTATAAAACTAATGCTAATATAATATTGGATCTATCGTAGACACTATGCTAATGAATATAAGAAACAAATGAATAAAAGCAAAGAGAAAAAATAGACAAGAGAGAGATTCTTTATTCACTCAAATGAATTCTGTGTGCTTGATACAAGAGGGGGTGACCCCTATTTATAGGGGAGTACAGGAGAGTTTAGATTACATCAAATAACTATGAGATAATGATAAGATCTCATCAGTAACTAAAGAGATAGTGATAAACTATTATCCAACTGAGAAAAAGTGATAGACTATTATCTAACTGGAAAGATTTTTTTTTGGTCAATAGTCAACAGTATACTATCCTACTTCTAACCTAGACTATAGGGAGAGGGGCCCAACTGAACCCTAGGAGAATCGATGGAGACTGAACCACCATCAAACCAAACGGGTGCATTATGCACCTATTTGGATTTTTGATGGGAGGCAAGGTTTGAACCCTTGACTTCTCACCCCACATAGCCTTTAAAAGTTTGTGGTGGCCAACTCAACCAAGTTGGGTTGGTTATTTTCTAATTGGAAAGATAACGATAGAATTTTATCACTTAAGGGTTTGAGATAAATGATAGACATCCACTATTATTATCTTATTAGCTCATAAAACTCCCCCTTGGATGTCTATTACACAAAGAATAAGCCCGATAAAACCTTACTAGGAAAAAGCCTAGTGGGAAAAAAATCCTAGTGAAGGAAAAAGAGTACACTATTCTTGTGTCTAATTTCTCTCCCTGATCCAAACATCACTTGAAATCTTTCAATCGTCGCATTCCGATATTCTTTACTAATTTCTCGAACGTTGTAGTCGGCAATACTTTGGTAAATAAATCTGCCAAATTATTACTTAGTGGATTTGTTGCACATCAATTTCACCATTCTTTTGCAGATCATGAGTAAAGAAAAATTTTGGTGAAATTTGTTTCGTTCTATCTCCTTTGATATATCCTCCTTTTAATTGAGCTATGCAAGCTGCATTATCTACATATAATGTTGTTGGAGGATTTTCCTTTTTAGGGAATAACTCACAATTCTTCCGGATATAGTGGGACATTGACCTTAGCCAAACACATCTCGATTGGCCTCATGAATTGCTATTATTTCAGCATGATTTGATGAAGTGGCAGTTATTGTTTGTTTCGTAGACCGCCATGAAATGGTTGTACCACCACTTGTAAATAGATAACCAGTTTGAACCTCGCTTTATGTGGGTTTGATAAATACCCAGCATCAGCATAACCAACTAATTCATGAAGGCTTACAAGTGTCATCTCAAAGAGTGATAAAAGGCTAAGGGATGAGCTTAGTATCCGGTAAAAGTCAAAAAACTTGTGTGAAACATGAGTGTTGAGTGAAAATAGTAAGAGAGTGTGTGAGATCAATTTTCTTCCTTACGTTCTTGTGCTTCTAATTGTGTTTTGCAAGTAAACTTATAATGTTTGACCATAGTAAGCAAAAATTTGCTAGCATAAAGTTTGCTATAAAGGCTACGTAGGATGAGTTCAGGCGTATGTATTCCCGCATTAATGACATTGACTCAGCTATGAAGGAAAAAGCCAAAGTGTCACAAGCTGCTCATGAGGAACAAAACTATGCTGGTTACGAGTCTAAGGAAGTTATTTCCCACAAAGGATGAAGGGTACAGCAACAAAATCGTGACAACAATTTGGAGAGCATCAAGATGTCCATTCCCCTTTTCAAGGTCCTAAACAACCTAGAGGCTTACTTGGAATAGGAAAAGAAGGTTGATCAAGTTTTTGAGGTCCACAATTACTCTGAGGAAAAGAAGGTACAAATTGCAGCTCTGGAGTTTGTGGAATATGCCAACATTTGGTGGGAGCAACTGGTGAAGTCTCGAAGAAGATGTAGAGATAAACTAATTCGCACTTGAGTAGCCATAAAAGCAGCCATGGGGAAGAGGTTCATCCCAAGTCATTCTTTAGAGATTTACACATAAGGTTTCAAACCTTGAAGCAAGGGATGTCAACTGTGAATGAGTACGCAAAAGAGTTAGAGACATTAATGATCTGTGCTGATGTGCAAGAAGATGATGAAACTACCATGGCGAGGTTCATTGCAGGTCTTAATTCTAAGATTGCTGATATTGTGGAGCCACAACTATATGGAGCTTCAGGACTTGGTAGATAAAACTGAGAAGGTGGAGCAGCAACTTAAAGCAAAGAAGGGCCGAGGTCACTTAGGCACACCAAATCGAGCCCAATGGAGTAACTCCCATGAAAGGAAGGTCTGAACAAAGTACTCAAAGGCCAAAGAAGCCATGGAAGAGAAATGACACGCCTTTCAATAACAAGGGTAAAGTTGAAGTATCATCCTCCAAACTACCCAGCAAAGGCAAGAACGAAACACCACCACCAAGGCAGAGAGACATCAAATACTTTAAGTGTTAGGGTTACGAGCATATTTCTTCACCGTGTCCCAGTAGAAAAAACACGATCATTTTAGACAATGGAGATGTGGAGAGTGAGCATTTTAGTGATGAGAGAATGCCACCACTTGAGAGACCCAATGACGATGAGGCTGAAGGCCTGAAGGAGGTTGATCCACCCAATGGAGAGGTGTTGGTTACATAGAGATCACTCGATATCTAGCCTAAAGAGGATAGCGAGGAGATGCATAGGGAACACATCTTTCATACTAGATGTGTTGTCCTAAACAAGGTATGTAGCGTTATTGTTGATAGCGGTAGCTGTGCTAACGTGAATTCTATCTTGTTTGTAGGGAAATTGAAATTGCTGACCATCAAGCACCCCAAATCATATTATTTGCAGTGGTTGACAGACCATGGTGATGTCAATGTAACAAAGCAAGTATTGGTGTCATTTTTCATAGGGGATTATGTGGATGAGGTTTTGTGTGACGTCATGCCTATGCATGCCTGTCACATTTTGTTTGGACGTTTGTGGTAGTTTGATAGCAAGGTGATCTATAATGGGTATAAGAATATCTATCGGTTGACATGGAAGAAGAGGAAGTATATGCTAAAGCCATTGAAGCCATCTAAGGCTTACGTTAATCAAGCCAAGATCTTCCAAGAGTGCAAAATGAGAGAAAAACAATAGAGTATTAGAAAGGAGAAAAATGGGAGAGTTGATGAGTCGAGGGAAAAGAGTGAAGAGCTGAGAAGAAAGAGAGTGTGTCCCTAACTGTCCAGTTACCAAGCCAACCCAGAAGAAACAAAGGTGATTCAAAGGCAAGTGGATGAGCTAATAGAGAAAGGGTTCATTAGAGAAAGTATGAGCCCATGCTCAGTACCTGTCATCTTCGTGCCTAAAAAAGACGGTACTTGGAGAATGTGTGTGGACTATAGAGCCATCAACAAAATCACGGTAAAATATTTCATCCTATCCCTAAGTTAGATGATATGTTAAATGAACTATATGGATCACAAATATTTTCTAAAATTGATTTAAAGAGTGGCTACTACCAAATTAGGATGACAGAGGGTGATGAGTGAAAAACTACTTTCAAAACTAAGTACAGTTTTTATGAGTGGTTAGTTATGTCTTTTGGCTTAACTAATGCACCTAATACTTTTATGCGTCTGATGAATCATATTTCTGCCCTTTCATTAGAAAGTTTGTAGTGGTCTATTTTAATAATATTTTAGTATATAGCAAGTCCTTAAATGACCATGTAGAACACTTGCATGCTATTTTTGATGTGCTTAGGTCGAACCAGTTATATGATAATCTGCAAAAGTGTTCTTTCTGCATGGATTCTATTATTTTTCGTGAGTTTGTTGTAAGTACTAATGACATAAGTGTAGATGAATCCGAGGTAACGACAATTTGGGAATAGCCTACACCTAAGAATGCCAATGAGGTAAGGTCTTTCCAAGGTTTAACAAGCTTCTATAGAAGGTTTGTTTGTGATTTCTCTTCAATTGTTGCATCTTTAAATGAGCTTGTTAAAAAAAATGTAGTATTTAAGTGAAAAAGTGCGCATGAATGAGCTTTTAATTTGTTGAAAGATAAGTTGACTAATACACCCTTGTTAAGTCTACTTAATTTTGATAAAGTTTTTGAAATAGAATGTGACGCTAGTGAAATTGATATAGAAGCTGTTTTGATGCATGATTTATAGCCAATTGCCTATTTTAGCAAGAAGCTTCAAGGGGTAGCATTCAACTATTTCACTTATGACAAGGAGTTGTATGCTTTAGTAAGGATGCTCCAAATATGGCAACATTACCTGTGGCCAAAGGAATTCATTATACATTCGGACCACGAGAGTTTGAAATTCCTTAAGTCCCAAGGTAAGTTGAACAAGAGATACGCCAAGTGGCCAGGATTTATTGTGACGTTTTCATACATCATCAAATATAAATAAGGTAAGGAGAATGTAGTAGTAGTTGCGTTGTTTAGAAGCTACACTCTTCTTACCTCCTTGCATACTAAGTTACTTGGTTTTGAATACTTGAAAAACTTGAATGTTTCTGATCATGATTTTGGATCAATTTGGAATGCATATGCAAAAGGTTCTTTTGATGAATACTATAAGCACAAAAGTTTTCTGTTTAGGAAAGATAAATTATGTGTGCCTGTGAGTTCTTTGCATAAATTGCTTGTGCGTGAGTCACATGATGAGGGACTAATGGGTCATTTTGGGGTAGTGAAAACTCTAGACATTTTGCAAGTGCATTTTTATTGGCCTCACATGAAAAGTGATGTGCAAATGTTGTATGACAAATGCATTAGACAAGCTAAGTCTAGAGTTAGACCACATGGACTTTATCCTTCATTGCCTATGCTATCACATCCTTGGATTAATATTTCTATGGATTTCGTGTTGGGACTTTTAAGGTCTCAAAATGGCAAGGATAGTATTTTTATTGTAGTAGATCAATTTAGTAAGATGGCTCATTTTATTGCATGTGTTAAGACCAATGATGCCTCCCATATAGTTAATTTGTTCTTTAAGGAAGTTGTGCATTTGCATAGATTGCTTAGAACTATTGTTAGTGATGGGGATGTCAAGTTCCTAAGTCATTTTTGGCATACTATTTTGAGTAAATTAGGGACTAAGTTGTTGTTTTCTACCGTGGCACATCCTCAAACGGGTGGGCAAATAGAAGTTGTCAATTACACACTTACCACGCTTTTGAGAGCAATTATTCAACGCAATCTTAAAAATTAAGAGAAATATTTGCGTCACATTGAGTTTTCTTATAATATAGCTGTATATTTTTCTACTTCTTATTCTTCATTTGAGATCATTTATGGCTTTAATCCTTTGATACAATTAGATATCTTATCTTTGCCTTCTAGTAAACGTGCAGATTTGGATGGCAAAAGAAGGTTGAGTTCGTCAAGGATTTGCATGCATGAGTTCGAGCTAATGTAGAAAAGAAAAATGAACGATATGCTAAGAAAGCAAACAAAGGGGTTGTGAAGATGACATTCGAGCTAGGAGATTGGGTTTGGATTCACATGTGTAAGGAATGATTCCCTCAATAAAGGAAGTCCAGGCTTGGGTCTCGAGAAGATGGTCCATTTTAAGTTCTTGAGAAGATAGGCCTTGAGAAGATAGGTGATAATGCATACAAGATTGATCTGCCAGGTGAGTATAGAAATATTAGTGCGACTTTCAATGTGGCCGATCTATCTTTGTATAATGCAGGTGATTTAAGGGCGAATCTTCTCGTAAAAGAAGGGAATAATGAGGTCTGTGGAGATCAAGGTTTGAACGAGTTCAAAGTAGATTCTTTGCAAGGCATAGGAGGTCTAATGACGAGGCTTGGAGCTAAGAGAATGAAGCAGGTTATGCATGGACTTCTCGTGCAATTGCATGAAGAAGAATCTACTTGAATTAGGAACATGCAGACAAGGATGATCATGTATGCTTGGGTTGATGATGGAGTCAAGAAAAGTGAGCAAAGTGTCCAAACCAAGTTGGATCAAGGAGGATTAATGCTTCTAACCCAAGTAGCGCCATGGCCTTGCCCGTTGCCTTCATCAAAGAGTTGAACAACGCAAGCCAAATTTCTAACCAAGGCAACACCCCTAGCTGCGCCATGGCCTTGCCTGCTGTCTCCATCAGAAAGTTGTACCAGAACGAATTGAAGTTTTTGACCAAGGTTGCACCTTAAGCCACATCACGACCTTCCCTAGAAACTGCGAACGCATTTTTTTACGAGTTTTTAGCAAAATAATAAGTTATATCCCTAATTATAGGTAGTATCTGTCATAGGATACAACTAGTATTAGTTATTTTTGGTAATTACCTTTTGTAACCTTTTATAATTTATTTGTGTGAACAAATGACAGAGGATCTTATCATTATTAAATCAATCAAACGTGAGTTTTTTCTTAATTGAGAATACCTTTGGTTGTTTGGTAAACAAGAACTACTCTTGTTCTTGGCTATTCACCTTGTTAAGAGCAAGTCCTTTGCATAGGTTTGTTTATCCAATTCGTTTGTTGTTCGTCTTATAGGATCGTCAACTAGGGATCTATTCCACGGGTTAGGTAGGAGTTTAGATTGCGTCTTAGAGGGAGAACCCCAATGATCTTGGTAATATTCCAAGTGCCCAATTCAAATTGTTCTTGGATTCTTTGGACACGTGACAAAGTGGTCAAGAATGTTGGATTGGTTTCAACAGATTTTTCAAAGAGTCTTGAACATCTCGTGACTGTGTTGCGTATCAATGAACAACGCTAAGTTCAATTTCATCAAGCATTCCAGAAGTGCTAGATACAGATTCTCATAATCTTACATCAATCCAGCCAATGCCGGTAATTGAACTTGACCTGCATCTTGCAAGCTATAAACATGAAAAAATTATACTGCATGATTTAGTAGATTTGTTATTATTATTATTATTATTATTATTTTTAGTAGATCTGTAAGTTGTGCGCATCACGTGCTTCTTTTGGTAATGGAGAGTCGATTGGGGTTTTTTTTTGTTTTTTTTGGGGGGGGGGGGGGGGGGGTTGGCAGATTTTGGTATGGTTGTATTTTTGTCTTGGGATGGAAAAAAAAAAAGAACAAAGAAAATGAAGCCGAAAAGGAAAAAATGAAGAGTTTTGGGAGAAGGAAGAGGGGGGGGGGGGGGGAGATGCTAGTAACCCTTGTGAATTTATGAAGAAAAATAGCCATTTTGAATAATTAACAACCCTTTCATTATTATTGGTACAAAATTTATTAAAAGAATACAACCAATAACGTTAAAGGATCTACTTTTTTCGTAGCTTACCATTTGTTATGGATAGAAAAAATGTGTGTGTATGTGTGTGTGTGTATTACTAAGAAAAATAACATGTAAAAATGTATAATAACCCACACCTTCTCTTTCGCTCTAATTAAACATGTAGACTGTAGAAACTGAATAAACAAACTAGACAGCCAAGTTATACGCGTATAAAAGAAAAAACAAAAATATTTATTTCACGCAAGAACACAAGCAGCCAAAACCCTTCCTGTTAATAAATTGAATAGCAAGAGCAGCCTTAAAAGGAAACAGTCTCTCGGTCGTGAAAGTTGACAACATAATAAACCCATTATATTAATTTCCGTACTTCCTAGAATAATGATGTCACCAATCAACCGAAATAAAAAATGGAAAAAATAAAATCATGCACAAGTGGATTATAGTTGTCGAATCAGATATTTATCAAGTATCGAGAAAAATTATTTTCATGATACGCGAATTGTATCATATCATGTGTATTCAGATACATTTACAAATTTTTAAATAAGTATAAAATAGTTTCTACGTCTCAAAAATATTATCTACATCATAAACCTAGACTTTTTACAATTTTATTATATATTTAATGCTTTTAACTATACTGGAGACAAATATAACAATAACTATCCCAAAATAAGTAAGGTAGAAACATAAACCATTGGGAACAAATAAGTCTTTGTTTAACATATGCATGAAATAGTTAAAATAACTTAGAGACAGAAAGGTTCCAATAGCGAAAATTTTAGAATAAGGTAATAAAATTTTAAATTATGGTAACCCAGAATCTATAAAGTAAGCAATTCAGTTTAAGGTATTAGAAACTTTAGTTTATTAAATTGAAAGAAAATTCAATACAGTAGATGTATTTAAATATTTTTATTTGGTTATATAAATTAATCAGATTAGCTTAAGTCAATATTATTTTTGTATCGTATGGTATGAATGTATCGTTCATATCGTTCCACATTGCATGTTACGCTTCTATATGATGATATACTTTGTTAAAAATGATATACCTTTTAGCTATTAAACCTGGCCTAACTTGGTTTGGTGATTGAGACAATCAAGCTAGTGAACTAATTACTTAACTAGACTAGGATCCTAACAAGACTAGACAAAGATGTGACCTGCGGAGATTTTGAAAACTCGGTGGTTCAACCAGCAAACCAACAAACCCTGCTTGGGTTAATGCTATTTGTGAAGAATCTGTTCTTGAAAAGTTTGAATCCAAGGCCTCTACCTTTATTCGTAGTTTCTCCACCACTAGGCAATCTTCATCATTCATGATCAATATATGTTTTTTTTTATTGCTTATCGACTTTTCAAACTTCTTTTTCTTCTAATTCCATTTCACAATATAAAGTTTATAAAATAGACATATTATGACAATATAAATATATAATGTCCATATATTGGATAGTGTATATTTACATTATAGTAACATAGCCATCTAAGTGTACAAGCAAACTTATTTTGCATATCTAGTTTCCATAATTAATTTTAGAGATTGACGTGTGTATAAATTCAGCCTCTATTATTATAAAAATTCATACACTAAAATTTGTTATCTAAATCATATGTAGATCTTGTTGCATACATCGTAATTATCAATGGAGATATTATATTTATTTAAAAAAATAGTGACCAACCGGTTTGATTGACCTAGTGGTTGAGTTTAATAACTATGAGATACCTTATAGAATACATATCGATATACCATAAACGTAACTCTCAATATACACTACATATTAAATTGGAAGGAGCTAATCAATCAATAGCCTTCAAAATTTATTGGCTAATTGGAGAAAACTATCAGAACCAAAAAAGAGAAATTAAGATACTAACAACAATGGATACACCTATATATCAAATTGGAAGAAGAAAATTAATCAGTAGCCTTCAAAATCTATTAGTTTGTTGTCGACAACGATTGGGACCAAAAAGAGTAAATTTTGCATTGACAAATGAAACAAGTTATATATTATGTAACTTTTGGTTTAATGCATGCAATTCGCTATTATGTTATCTTGTTGAAAGGTTTAATTTGGGGGAGAAAAAGATAACAAAATAGAACAAGATGATTCAAAGCACATTTTCAATTTAATTTAATTCTAAAATTCATTTCTTGTTTTTCTTAAAATTAATCCACTCAAATTAACTCAACTAATTTATCAAAGAGAAAATTGCAGTCTTGATACTAAATGTTTGGGACATTGACAATTTTAGTCCTTAAAGTTTGGGTGAAAACAAATCTAGTACCAAATGTTCAATTTTTCAGCATATTTGGTCTTATTGTCCAATTTTGCCAAAATGTTACTGAAATTTGGTCACGTGAGTATCACGTGCCCATTACCAAAATTTTCAAAAGAATTAGAAAAAAGAAAAAAAATTAATTGCCATAATTTGTGATTTAAGGCACTAATTTGACTTCACACACGATAAAAGAGTAGATAAAACTGAAAAAATTTGCCAAGATAGTGCATTTGTGTGTGTGTCTTTAATTATAAATTATAGTAATTAAATTCCAAATTATGGTAATTAAGTTTTTTTCCTTTTACAAATTATGGTAATCAATTTTTTTCCTTTTTTCTAATTCTTTTTGAAAATTTGGAAACCAACCCGTGAATATTACAGACCAGATTTTGGTAAAATTTTGGCAAAACTGGACAATATGGCTAAATTTGCTAAAAAATGGAAACATTTGGTACCAGATTTGTTTTCATCCAGACTTTAGGGATTGAAATTGCCGATGCCCCAAGTATTTGGTATCGAAACTGCAATTTTCTCTTTATCAAACAAATTTTTGGATAATATGTCAAGGAATACTCCAGGCCTATAAAACTTTTATGAAGAGTAACACAAGGGAAGTAATTTAGGCTAGAAGGCTATCAGGTAGGAGCAATCACAACAGCTGCACCTGCTGAGTAAATATTTAATCACATCCGCATCTAGAATTAGTTGTTTTTTTTTTTTTTTTTGTCAAGTATTCAACATTCTAGCCTACTCCTAACATATTCTAGGGGATGGTCCAATTGGACCTGCGGAAACTAATGGGGACTAAGTCACCATTGGACCAAAGAAAGCACTATAGTTCTTCTCTGGATTTTTTTTATCAATTTATCTACTTAGGTGGGTTTGAATCCCTAACCTGTAGCAGGAGGAGCTTTTAAGTGCAATGGATCAATGGCTCATACTCATATTTAATGCACATAAAAAAACTATCATATAAACCAACCCAACTTGGTTGGGTTGGATACTACAAAGCCTTTAAAGATTAAGTGAGGTGGAATGTCAGGGGTTTGAACTTTGCCTCTCATAAAAAATCTAAATAAGTACATAATGCACCCGTTTGATTCGATGGTGGTTTAGTCCACATCGATTTTCTTGGGGCTAGTTGGGCCTCCCCTACAAAGTAGGTTAATAATAGAATAGAATACTGTTTACTATTGATATAAAAAAAAAAAAACTATCATCTAGAATTAGTTGCTTGTTATTGATTATAGGATGAGCCTCTTATGCTTGTGGGGAACCATAAACTTGCGGCGGTTGTTGCGCCCTCATGGAGGCATGATAGACTTAATTCGGTTTCCTTCCAAGTTTTATGTATTTCGCTTGTAAGATTTATAAGATGAATCATATAGAATTCTAATATATATATATATATATATATATCATAAACCAAACATTTATCTAGTATAAATGCTAAACTCTCTAACTGTTATAGTAGCATTAAAATCTGTTATCAACCACCTCAAGATTAATTAAAATGTTTATTTATGGTAGATTAATGTAAGTGATTGTGATTAAAAAGTTGTGATGAATGTTTTTAGGTATACAGTTTTAGTTTTCCTTTTTTAATAAACTTGGAAGAGGCACGCTCACATGAAAGGTGTTTGGCTTTTTGTAATACAACAACATTGCACAATAGAGAGTCCTTTATTTTCCAGGTGGTTTACATAATGCCGTCAGCATCTTTCAAGGATGATACATGGAATTATGAGGAAAATATATTTGTAAACGGTTATGACTCAATTAAATAGTTAGTTAATGTAGTTTCTTAATTATCTATCTATGAGTGAAATCCCACCAAAAAAAAAAATTGTATTTGATTTGACTACAATGAATTCTACACTGTTGAAGAAAGGCGGCAAAATTATTTTGATTTGGAGACAGTTTTTACATGATTGATGTAATTTTTAGCTTTTTTTAGTTTTTTTGAGGGACGGGACAGCGGGTATATAATTAGTCTCTGATTGAGGGAGTTAATGTTTTTCTTTTTTTGTGGGGATCAATGAGTTGGAATATTGGGATTACAGAGAACCCAATGGTACTGTGATATGGTAATCAGCTATATAGATTAGAGGTATTAACGAGCCAAGAAGTTCAGTCTGCTGTTCAATTCGAGTTTGGTTGTATACTAAACGAGTTCGAATTCAAGAAGTAAAAAGTGATTTCAAGTAACTTGTTGAGTGGCTCGAATTTTATATATATATATATATATATATTAAATATTATATATATAAAATTATCAATTTACCCATACTAATTATATATGAATTTTGAGTTTGAGCTTGATTGTATTCTTACGAGCGATCTCAAGTTGAACTTGCGCTCTCCTTAAAATTAACGAGCTGAGTTTGAGTTTCGAATTACAAACTCAATTGAGTTCGAGCTCGATCTCGAGTGACAATAATGTTTACAAGCTTGAGTTTGAATTCGGTAATATTTGGATTCGATTGGATTGGATTACACCACTACTATGGACAAATCTCAATAAGTGACGTAAAACAAAAATACGGACTATTCAGGAGACACGAGTCTCACGGTTCACCTGAACTTTTTCATTATATTATCAATTCGTGAAGGAAAACGGGTATCCTATACAATATTTGACCCTTAAAAATACCTACTATGCACGCATGCAAGCCCATAGTTGGACTGGGACGCAGTCTGCAAAGTTTGACAGCATAAAATTAAGTTGAGTTTGGATTATTAACATTACACGATCCAATATTTAGTTACATTTCAGGCAAGGGATATTAGCCATCTCCTTTAACAGAAATAATCCCTAGTTCATGGAACAAAATGTTCCCATGAAGAGATTGTGTTAATTATGCTGAGATGACACGTAATTGATTAGCCCCATGGTACGTGTACTACTACCACTACCAAATTGCACATTACCATTACTTCCACCATGCACCACCACCATCACCACCACCTTTGGTACACCACTGTGCACTACGACCTACTACGAGCACCACCATCAATTATCATATATCACCACTATTATCGAACAAAATAACAATAAAGTCCAAAGCTACATGGTAAAATAGTAAATTCGTAACACATGATGGGATTATTTTGTACAATATTTCACCAAATAAGCACTAAAAAAACACTAGACAATTGACATTATGAATTCACTGATAACTTATCACAAAATTCATAGTCCAAAAATGAGTCACCTCATCTCATCTAGTTCATAGTCCAAAAATGAGTCACCTCATCTCATCTCATCTAGTTCGTAAACCAAACAGACCCTCTAAACAAGTCTATTATTATCTCGTTTGTATACTAAATAAAGGATAATTTTATATACATCACTTAAGGTTTCTAACAATTTCATTTATTACTCCTCTACTTTAAAATGATTCATTTATGTCCCTGCTTTCATACTTTTGCATGAAAAATTCCAATCTTGTAAGTCAAAATGAATATCCTAAAATACCTCCTCCAAAACTTATAAATTTCCATTTTGCAAATGCAACTTTTGCAGTTTCTTATTTTTTTTTAATTTCGTCTCTATTGTGGTTTGGGACAAAGTCTAAAATATTGTTAGTTAGTAAATAATTTGGTCGTCATTGGATGGATGAAGTTATCAAAAGAGATAAAATTACACAGTAGGTGCTTTTACTTAATTTCTCAAATCATGACATTCATTTTGGGATTGATAAAAATAAGAAGCATGATGCATAGAACGGACAGAAGCTAGTGTTACAATGCTATGCAAAGTTCGATCGTTTGACAATCTAATCCTTAGGAATGAAAAAGTAACAGGTATTACAAAAGGATTTATTTATTTGTGTCCGTTTGGTATGCAATAAGTATAGTTATGATGAATAAAATTAACATATATAATAATTAATTTTATTTACTTAATGTTAGATCATCCTTAAAATTTTACATCATCAAATTAATCGCCACATCTTTTACGCAGTAGTGAAGCAAGACCAAAATCTACCTCATGAGTACAACATTCACCAATATAGTTGATAAAAAAATGAGAAATAAAAGTTATGTAGTATAAATTATCATAATTTACAGGTAAAGCCAACTATAACCTTACCCTCCCAAAAAAAAAAAAAAGAAAAAAAAATCTAAAGGTGCTTTTCTTCAAATTAAAAAGAAAAGAAAAAACTTTCCTTTTTGATTTTTCACTTTAACCCAGTCATTTTGAATCTGAAAGATCGGTACTTGACTTGTTCTGGTGCAGTAAACAAAAGAAAAAAATTTGACATTTATAAGACTCGAAAAGGAAATATATGAAACTAATCTAATTTTGTGACATTATACAATTAGTGTAGAACCTAAAAAAGTTATAGGAATGGGAAGATATATTGTAACACACTTGAATATAGGAATGTATGGGAGTAGATAATACATATATGATATATTTGTCCAGAAGGAGAGGAAGTCAACAATGTAATATTAATTAAACAATAAAATGGCCCAGTACTTCACTCTCTCAACTAATTTACTTAAAGCCGATAATACAAAAAATTCCAATTTGTAATTTTAAGTCAAAATGAATATTCTGCTATACCTATTCCAATCTTTTAACTTCTCCATTTTGCTAATGCAAATTTTGTTTTGTTATAAAGAAATTCGATTCTACTACAAGTTTAGGACAAAGACCCAAAATATCGTAAATTATAAGTAATTTAATCACCATGAATGGATAAAGTTATACAAAAAAGATAAAATTGGAAAGTAGTTACTTATTTATTTAATTTCTCAAATCATGACAAACATTTTGGGACTGATAAGTATAAAAAGTATGAAACGAAAAATAGGACAGACCCTACTGCTAGAATGCTATGTAGAGTTCGATTGTTGACAATCCAATCCTTAGAAATGAAAAAAAACAAGGTTATTACAAAAGGATTTTATTTACTTTGTGACCCTTAGGTGTAGAATAATTATAGTTATGATGAATAAAATTAACATATATAATTATTATTTTATTTGCTTATTGTTAGATCACTGAAAATTTTAGGTGATCAAATTAATCGCAATCTTTTAGGCAAGAGGGAACCAACATCTATGTGCACAGCATTCACCAACAATATTGATAAACAAAAATGAGAAAAAAAAAAGTTTTGATAAACACGAGAAAAAAAAGTTTTGTAGTATAAACTATCACAGTTTAGAGGTAGAGCCAACAACACCCCTCCCCTCCCAAAAAAAAAAAAAAAAAAATTTGAACGTGCTTTCTTTAAATAAAAGAAAGAGAAAACTTTCCTAATTTTTTTTTCTGTCTACCTTACTCATTTTAAATCTTGAAAGATTGATACATGACTTGTCCATTAATGGCGTAGAAGACAAAGACTCGAAAGGGAAATAAATGAAAGTAAATTAATTCTTGTAATATTATCTAACTAGTGCATAACCTAAAAAATTTATAGGAGTGGGAAGATTAATTACAACAGTCTCAAATATAAAAATTTATGGGAGGAGATAATACATATATAAAATATATCTAGAAGAAGAGGAATAAATCAACTGTGCAATATTAATTACATAATAGGAACAATACTTCACTCTTCTCAACCAAATACAAGAGTAAGATACCTTACGTAAAACCCATAAGACATGGTTAATAAGAAATTACTACCATAAGAAATTATCTATTTATTTTATCCTGACTACTAAATAAGAAAATTGCCACAAACTTGATTTGACGAAAAACAACTAATACATAATATGAAAACTTATAGAATAATTATGTTTGGCTCATTGTGCTAATATTGTCTCCCTTAAATGAAAATCTCTGTTGAGATCACGAACATCAGCTAACATCGATTTGTAAATATATAATGTTCATTTTCAAATCTCTAAAGGCCTACGGCATTTCATACATCTGGGGTGGGATATATCAATGTTTTTCTCTCACTTCAATTTATTTGCCTCTTTAGATAACACCTCGAATAATTCTTCACTTCATAATTTCGATAATCAAAATTTTCTTATCAACAAATCTTTTCTCTTTTCGTCGTAGAACAATGGTAGCGTCAAAAGACGCTGTGATACTCATATCACAGACTGCTAACGTAATTTGTTACTTCTAGATTCATACTAACCTAACCTTAATTTCAATAGATTCTTATATTATCTCAACTTACTTAAAAAGTATTTCTCGAAATTAATATTAATTTAACTTAATTTTGAAAGAGTCTCATATTATCATAACTTACTAAAAAATAAAAATGAAAATTAGTTCTTAACAAATAAAAAATTAAACGTTATTTTCCTTAACAAACAAAAAGCAAGGGTTGCCACTATTTTCTTAATCTAATTAAAACCTAAATCTTAAAATCATAAACCTACACCCTGAACCCTAAACACTAAATTCTAAATCTTAAACCCTAATTGAAAAGGAAATATAAAATTTAGTAATGAAAATATCAGCAAAAATATTTTTCCCCTAAGGTTTATGCTGCAATAAGAAAAACTAAGTGCCAACAGATAGATAATTACATAAGAATCTAGTAGGACATGTTACAGGTTGGATAATGATAAGAGTTTGTAGTTAATAATGATTCTTATACGGTTAAGGTGATTTGTCTGTAACTAATTACAGTTTTTGACAATATTATTTTCCTTTTGTCGTATTACTAAAAAACAACAAATTTCTCTTCTCCGCAAACATTTAGCATAAATTAGCACCAACTCTTTGGCCTAATTTTTAAAAAGGAGTACTCAAACATTGAAGGTGGACATAACTCTAACAACCCTATACTTCAAGATAAACTGTGTGTCTTCATTTTAACAATTAAATTTTCTAAAACGAAGCTGCCCTAACTTCGAAAAACCCACCCAAGATCAGTCCTTGAACTTAGGGTAATTAGCATAATACTAATAATATTCCTGGGAATCATCTACTTAAAGAACTTCTTCACACTTGTGAAGCATGGAAAATTTTGAAATGTAAATAATTTTTGTACTCCCTTGTTCTCATAGAAACTGGGAGCTTTTCCTTTAATTTTAATAAAATTTGATGGAAACCATTCCATAATTCTAGTTGATATTAAAACTTATCAAACATCTGCTGAAACACCATATGGAAAGATTAATTGAACATATAAATGGACAAAAATGGATCTTGAGATGCTTTCTCACCACTCACCCTTCTTGATAAGTCATTTTCAACGTGAATGAATACGATAAAACAATCTTGTAAGACTATCAACCAGATGATCAACACATAGCAATGACGTGACATTGTAATGGCTGTCTTTTTAAGTAAACATTAATTTTATTTTTTGAAACTCATATTCGAACAATTCAAGAGGTGCAACTAAATTGAGCACATGAAATTTTGGTATCTTATAATATGTTACACTAATATCTTACAATCTGTTATACTAACTTATAATACGTGTTGTGTATGAGATATTTCGATATGTATTTTATTTAGTAGCATATCCTATTTAACAGGATATCTTACGGTATGGAAGTATATCATGCTATACAGTATGATACGAACATAACATTCGAAACTTAAAATATAAAATTACTATTGATTAAATTAATTTGATTAATTTGTATAGTCAAATTAAAAATATTTGAAAAAAACTTCTAGTTCTATACTTTCTTTTCAATTAATATCGATCCATATTTAACAAATAAAATAATCAATTTTAGAGCGTATAGGAGGTTAATCGACTAAAATTTCTTAAATTGAATTTCCTATTTTGCAGATTTTGAATTATGAAATGAAAATTTTTATTACATTGTTTCTAAATTTTTTTTATTAGAATCTTCTTGTATCCAAGTTAGTTGAACTGTTTCGTGCAAATGTTACACAAATAACCATTTTTGACAAATTTTTTTCAACTTCATTGCATCCTTTTTTTTTTTTTGAAGAAATCTTTATTGACATGTTGTGAGAATTTATTAAGTAAATTTATCTCCAGTGTAGCTTAGATCATTAGCTGTACAATAAAAAATGCAAACACGTCTAAATTTACGAGAAACTTAGTATTTTTTTAACCTAAAATAGTTTTATATTTGTTTTGAAAATAATAAGCCTATCGTACAATATGATATATGTATCATGAAATTCATTTTTTGATACGCAATAGAAATCCCGATTCAACAACTGGGCGTACACTTGAATGTGAGCAAGACATATATTGCTTTTTTATGTAGTTTATAATACTCTTACATGAAGGCAAAAGGAGGAATTAGAGCTGGAAGACTTGTTCTATGATAAAGTATTCTTATCAGTAGCATCTTATGATATGCAATATGTATCCTACTATATGCATCATGTTTGAACTATTTTGATAAGTATCTGAGTAGTGCATCCTAATTTTTTTACCAAAAACTTTAACTTGTATTACATATGAAACATATACAATTAGTCCTCCTTACTTTTCATCTGAGAATGCCCAAATAGCTTCAACTCTCTCCTTCCAAGAGCCTGCAATCACTTCGTATTTAATTGTCTTTCTGTGGGTTGATGGAAGCTGACACACTAAGAAGAATTCTATCTTAAGTCATCTGTCTCACTTCTTCATGATTTAGGTTAACTGTTTCCTCCTTGCTCCCTTGCTCTAGTTTTGTTTGAGCATTGTCAAATTCGTTCCAATCCTCTATTGCTCTTTGTATAACGTGAAAGCAACAGGTTTGCAAGTGATTAAACTGCCAGCTGTTCCTAGCTTTCCAAATGTTCCACAATACATAACAAGAAAGTGTATTGTGCTGATTTCTATCATTCCCATTGACTGCTCCAATCAGCACATTCCACCACTTCCTAAAGTTGATCCTCTTCTCAGCTAAAGCATCCAATTTAACAGGAGCCATCTCCCAAGCCAAATTAGCTTCGTGACAGAAAAAGAGAATGTGTTCAAGTATTCATAAGATTTTCCACACCTTCTCTATTTAACATAATCTATACCAGTTCTATCGAACAACACTTTATTAACAGGAGTTGTGTTGTTGAGACACCTCCAAATAAAGTGGTTCACTTTCTGTATCATGTTAAATTTCCACAGAAAATTTCAGCTTCTAACCTGTACCATGTTTGAGTTACTTTCCTCAAATCAGTGTTCCTGTTTTTAGTCACTTTCTCAGGCTTTAGCTTCAATGTAACCAGATTTAATCGTATAATCTCTTGCGGCCTCATATTTCCAAATAAGCCTATTTGGTTTTCTAGCCTATTGAACAACTACTTTATCGAATTCTTATTCCACCAGAAGTTGTGGATCAGTAGAGATACTTTTGTGGTACCAAAATTTGAAGGTGTCATTGAGGTCACTTTACTAGTTAGACTAACCCCCAATCATATATCCTCCCAAATGCTAATAGTTTCTCCATCTCCCACATGTTTTCTAACTCCGTGCAGGAACTGATTCTTGGCACTCAAGACACTCTTCCAAAACCAGGAGGCAATAAAGTTGGTTTTAGCTTGAAGCGGTGAGGAATTTACAGAGTCTGTTCTTAAGAATTTTACTCGCCAAAATGTTAGGCATAGTGATTTACCTCTACGGTTGTTTAGCCGAAAGAGCTGCGTTCTAGTAAAGGTCCTTTAGTCCTAATCAACCCACATCTTTAGGTTGGGTGATCTTTTTTCAACTCACAAGTTGAATTTTCCTATTTGACTCCTAGCTAGCCCACTAGAATTTTGCCATTTAGGACCCCATCAATTTGCACAAATTCTTGGGCAATCTAAAACAAGCCATACTATAATTATGAAGTGCAAAAGTCATGGCTTTCAACAAGGTTTCTTTTCCAGCAGGGCTCAATAAATTTGATTTCCAGCCTTGCAGTTTCTTTATCAATCTGTCTCTAACAAAACTAAAAAATTGTTTTGACACCTTATTCAATTCCACAGCATGAGCTTCCTCAACCTTGTAAAATATTAAGGAATCATTTGCAGCAGTACTGGACCTCTCCTGCAAATACTATGACCAGCCAGAGTATGTTTGCTAGTTGCCTGTTTTAATAGGCTACTAAAGCCTTCTGTACAAATGAGGAAAAGGCATGGTGACAGAAGGTCTCCTTATCTAATACCTCTTCGTGGGATCACATAACCTTTTTCCTCTCGATTAAGCATTAAAAAAGTAAGAACCAGAAGAAACACAAGACCAAATCCAGCTTATCCATTTAGCAACAAAACCCATTTTACCCATGATAGCAGCTAAGAATGAGTCTTCCACACTATCATAAGTTTTAGACATATAATTTAATGGCCATGCCCCAGTTTTACCCATCTTTTTTCTTTTTAGAGAATGAATGAACTCATGAGCAATAATAATGTTATCTAGATTTGTCTACCAGGAACAAAAGCAAATTGAGAAAGGCTAATACACTTATTCAGTAAAGGTTTTATTCTGTTAACAAGAAGCTTGGAAATGGCTTTTAGCAATGACATTACATAAGCTGATAGGCCTATACTAAGTAAGGTTGATAGGAAGATCTACTCTTGGAATGAGAGTGACAGGGGTCTCATTAACAACTTTAAGCATAAGATTATGGTGAAAGAAACTTTAGGTTGCTTTAACTACATCCATTTTGATGATATGCCAGAATTTATAATAGAAAACATGGGGCATACCATCAGGGCCAGGAGCCTTATATAGATGCATTGAGAAGCTTCCTCAATTTCTTTTTCATCAAAAGATCTAACTAGATCTTCACTCATTTCTTGAGATATAGACTTGGTATCCTCTCAAGAATTCCCTTAAAGCTGACAGGATTAGTAGAAGAAAATAAGGCTCTATAATAACATGCAATTTCCTCTCCAATCTCTGTTTCATTGTTACACCACTCTCCATTTGGTTTCTAAAGCTTGTTTATGTTATTTCTTTTCCTTCTTTGCTTCACACAAGTATGCAAATAAGCTATATTTCTATCTCCCTCTCTCAACCACTTGTTCCTAGCTTTCTGACTCTAAGAAATCTTTTCTTTCCTATAAGCATCACTCAGCTGCTGCCTCTTTTAATGCCAAAGTTTCTCCTTTTTGTTTGGTTCATTAGAGTTCCTAGCGACATTGATTTGCTACTTACTTTCCAATATTCTCTCCCCTCCCCTCCATAAACATTGATACTTCTATTCCAAGTTCTCAGGGCATTTCTCCGCCTTTTAATTTTAGTCATTATTTTAAACATCCTTGAGGCTTCCACCTCAGTATTCTATGCATCTTGAAGGACACTAGAAATTTCCATATACTCTAATTATCTTCTTTCAAAAATAAATCTATTCCTTTTATGCATTTTTTTGGGATCAGTGTCTAAAAGAAGACTATTATTAGAGGCTTCAGTTTGTATATGATAAACTTTAGCGCTCCCAAAATGCCCTGACCATTTACTGCTGCCCAATCCTCTATCCAACCTCTGTTTGATCTCTCCCTTCTCTCCCCAAATGTTACTTCAAGTTCAAAGATCCCCTACAAATCCTAAATCCAACAAATAATTCAGGTTTATGAACTGTCTGAACTGCCTGAAAACCATTCTTCCTTCAATATTCCATCCCATTTCTCCTCAGTAGAAGTAACATCATTGAAGTCTCCTATCAGAACCCATTTATCTCCCCACAGCTCCATTCTCCCTTGCAAAATAGCTCATTATTTCTTTCTAACACTAGCATATGTGCTAGTCATAAATCCCCAAACACTATTAGTGAAACCCATCTACAAGATTGCAAATTCTTATCTCTATTGTGAAAGCTGTGGGTACTACCTTTGAGACATCACTTGTTGCTTTCCAAAAGGCAGCATATTTCCTGCCCTTCCCATTGTTTTAACCACTTCCACATAATCATCTTTTCTTAACCTTGTCCAACACTACTTTTTTATTTTTTGTTTCACTCAAAACTACTGTATCAGGGGAATGGAGCCTAATCACCTCCTTTAAGTTGGGGAATTGTCACACCACAACTCCCATTTATCCTTGGGAGACCAATTTGGGATGGTCTCCTCCTCCCTTATTTGAACCTCACAAAGGTTCGCTAAATCAATAAACCTGTTCCTTATTCTTGTTGCACTCACTTCCTTCTCCATCTTATTCTCCTCAGCTCTCAGAAAGAACTTCCTTTTTCCCTGATACATTATTCTTTCTGATTCACCATTGATTTACTTAAGAAAGGCTCTAATAGATCCTGGCAACTTCCTGAATCTCCTCCTGCCACCTTCATTTGCCTCTATAGCATTTACTGCTCTGCCCCTTTCCCAATCCATGAGGTCATGTTTTAATTCCTAGCTCTTGCTTTGTTGATTCTGTAACATAACTTCCAGATCTTTTGATTCTGTATTTTCCACTACTCTACTTTCAGTTATTTTGTCTAGTTCATTCTGTTAACTCTCTCCCAAGCTTTCAACAGTCTTAGAGCTCTGTTGCTTTTGATTTCTAATCATTCTATCCACGTCCTTATTCATACTAGGCCTATCCTCATATACTACCATTTTACTAACCCTTTTCCCATTACAATCCTTCTCTCTACTTTCCACTGAATGCACCTAAACTTCCAACTTATTGTTCTTTACCAAATTAGATCCAATTGGTACTGTGTCCTAATCTTTGACCATTTTCTTAACGCTTTCACCTTTCTCAGAGCTTATTGTGTTTTTGTAATTCCTTCCTTTATTAGCCCTTAACCAAGCCCCATATTGTTGACTATCTTTTTGCTCATTTGACACTCTAATAATATGACAATTCTTGTCTATATGACCATTAATGCCACAATTATAACAAAAATTTGGGCATTTTTTATATTTGAAGCTGATCTACTTCCTACTACCATTCAATACTACAGTAGTTCCCCTTAACAAAGGTAATGAAGAGTCAATGGTCACCAATAGCTTCATATGTCTGCCTTCTTTACCTCCATTTTAAGGGATTGGCACCTCTTTCACACCCTGAAACACACTACCAATCTTCAACTCTACCTTCTACCAGCAAGTTAGTTAGAATTGGCGGTTAAGGCAGTTAATAACTGAATGTAAAAAGGGGAATTGTATATAAAAGGGGCAGTTAGGAAGTTGAGGGCATTGGACTTTGTAATCTCTTCTGATTCTCTCTTAATCAATACAATCTCTCATTCTTTCTTCATTTTTCTTCATCTTCTTATCCCTGCAACTCTTCTTTTCTCTTATTCTCTATCTGTACTTCTGTACCTAATTGGTTACGCTTGCTTAATACTCAGTTAGGAAGTAACATATATATATATATATATATATATATATATATATATATATATACACACACATTCATATACACACACACATACACACACACACACACACACACACACACACATATATATATGTAATATATATTCTTGTAGTAGTGCATTTCAATTGACCAAGTATATTACCATATGGAAGTGTATCATGAGATATGATATGATACAAATCTAATTAATTTATCTAGAATTTAGAATTATAGTTAAAAAAATTAGCTATTTTCATAAAATTTTTCAATATTTAAATATATTTACTCAATGGAATATTCAATTCAAAATATAATAATTGATAATGTAGAGAGATAATGAAGCTAATATACAAAGACTTCTTGAATTTCTTAATTTATTTAATTTGAATTATGAAATGAATTTATTAGCTAAGCTAATTTTTTCCAATTAGAATCATTTTATTGTCAAATGATTCGAACAGTTTCAAAGTGTTACATAACGAGTTAATTGTTAATAGTCTATTTTTTTCTATCTCCATTGACTTCTTACGTAACACATTTAATGAATATTGGTATTTTGCATGGCTTAGAACATTATTTATATAACAAAAATGCCAAAAATGCTAGAATTACAAGGTATTTCGTATATTTTATACATGTTTTATGTTACATTATCCAATATAATACGTATATCATAAGAATAAGTTTTAGATATTCAATATTTGATTAGTAATTGCAAGCTATCTTTTCTATTAATTATAACTGATATAAATGTATAAAGGTTCTAGAATGTTGCGTTCTGATAAATTTATGAAAACACGTATTTTATGAAATTCTAAAATTGGTCACACAACTAAGTAGTACATGGATTTGAGCAATTTTAATTGGCCAAGAGAATTGTCGCAACATAAAAGAGTAACAAATGGTAAATCGCAGAGACAAAACTTCAAGAAGTTGGGAAAAAACAAATTTTAAAGTGCATAAAAATGTAATAATAGAGAACATGGTAGTAATATAAGCAGTCCCGTACGACAACTTGTTTATTCATTCTGACTCGTATATATGTCTGTTTATTTAGGATTTGGGCACCACAAGTTTCATTTATCACAATTTGATGGCCATAATTTATTGTGACAAAATGATAGATGAGATGTTGCCATATGGACCAAATTTGAATTGAAAAAATGCTAAAAATGAGATGCTTTTACAGCGAAATTTGATTACAACAAAATGCAAAGGAATTACATGCAAATGCTGATGAGTTATATGACCCCCAACTTGTGAGAAATGGCTAAAGGCTAAATTGTGAAGTCCTGTACCTGTTTATAGTAGCATCAACAACCAATTTGTGATACACAAACAGGGATAACTTTGGGGTATATTATATACCCTACAGGAGGGATCGAACTTATAAGCAAGCTATAATTCTTAAAGATTTATTTTTAGCAGCAAGCTGATTAATCCAGCTACAAGACGAGCTTCGAGTTCACCGGAGGAATTTGCTTTGGCTCCGAATTCGACTAGTGATGTAGTAGCACTGGTAGGCGTATTATTGCAGGAGATGGTGATGTTGCCTCGAACTAGAGGTGAAAGGGGGCTCTTTTGTATGGTGCAAATTTAATGACCCACTTAGCCCCAATTCACCTAATGTGACGACAACGCTACCATCAGCAAAAGTGCTTACATCTAGAATCAAGAAGAGAACAAATCACCAGGACCAAAGCACGATCGCTGTACCGATCTTTATCCATCTTTTGAGTTTTTTTTTTTTTTTAGTGACAATCAGGACAATTTAAATCAAGCGAGGAGATAGGCCTCTAATGTTGCTTGGAGTTACGTGTTATAAATGTTTGCTTGAATCCAAGCCTATTTATAGATATTACATAGAAACAAAGAGAGGATTGAGCGATTAGGGCTTGATGACTCTATCCCAGAGCTTGAGAGTTCGAATCCTATCAATAATATTTTTTCTCCTCTATTATAATAGTGTAGATTGATCAAAAAATAAATATTCCGTAAATAGAAATATTTTCAGAAGTAGAGCATTGATATTTTGGGTCATGAAAACTAATCAAATCGAAGTGTTCAACCGTTCATTAATAAAACTAGTTATGTAATAGTACCTAAAATTTTTTCCTACCTCATATAGTTCCCTAGATTTTAAACCATACCTATTGAGTCCTTCAGTTCTTTTTGATTTGTCTTTAAATGCTCTTACACCTCAATTTCACTAGGGGAATAGGTATTGATTTGTCCATTGTTCCCGAGATCATGTGTAATCTCAATTTACCTCATCAAGTTTAAAACCAGACAAATTTGACCCATAATGTTACTAAGGTTTTATTCTAAATTTTGTAAAAAGGCAAAAAAATTTAAAAAATTAATTATTTCTTTAGTCTTGAATTTAGAAAATTAGTTCTAATTTTATTAGTCAATAGTTTATATTTCATAAACCTACCTGCCAAATTGAGATTCAATGCAATTTGCAAAATGTTAGGAACCGTTCCCCTCCACATTAATTTCTTAATGTCACAACAGGCAGATGCGAATAAATATTTACTCAGTAGATACAGCTATAGTGGTTGCTCCGACCTTGTGGCCCCCTATCCTATATTACATCCTTTTTTTTTCCTCTCGCAGAAGTTATATAGGTATAGAGTATTCCCTCACATATTATCCAAAATTTTGTTTTATAAATTAGTTGAGTTCACTTGTGTGGCTTAAATTTAAAAAAAAAACATAAGAAATGAAATTTCAGAAATAATTCAAACTGAAAATGTATTTTTAGTAGAGCATAATCTTATGAGCAGATCTGTATGTATGTGTGTGTGTGTGTGTGAACAAATTTGGAGGACCACATCATATTTACCTGTTGTTAGTTATTAATTGTTCAAATAGTTTATTTAATTTTTTTTACTTTGTTATTCATTTTTTCCCAAATTGATCCTTCTAACAAGATGACAAAGAAGATGACAAAGAAGAGAATTGTTTGCATTAAAACAAAAGTCAAATTAGCTTGTTTCTTTTACCAATGCAATATTTTCTCTTTTTCGGTCTTGATCGTTTTTACCAACTTACTAAGAAATTTTGAAGGCTATTAATTAAATATCTTCTTTCAATTTAATATATAGGTGTACCCAAAGTTGTTAGTATCTTAATGTCTCCTTTTTTGGTTCCAATTATCTACTCCAACTGACTAATACATTTTGGAGGCCACTGGTTGATTAGTGTTCCAAATTAATGTGTAGCTTGTATGATAGTTACTAATATTTTACGATACACAATATTGTATTATGCTTTTGGAATTTTGATATGTATATTAGTAGTGTATGTCATAGTTATTAAACTCAGCTAATAGTTCAATGGAACCAGTTGGTCATTAATTTTTTTAACAAAAACACAATATCTCCATTGATAGTTATGTTGTACGCAACAAGATGCGTATGTAAATTATATAATAAATTTTAGTTTGAATTATATTGATAGTTATGTGTGTGAACCTCCATTTCTTGAAATTCAAGTATCAGTGTAGAACTTCTTTTCTTTTTTCTCACCCCCATTCCCCTTTTTAGTGTTCCCCCTCCTTTCTCCCCTCGAGTGGGGGTCTTTCCTCCATTCCTCCTCTCTCCAGCACCGTTAACATTTTATGTTGAACTCTTCTTTGTCGTTTTATGATACAACCCCTTGCTTGGGAAAAAAAAGTATATACATACATATACGTATGTATCTAATTATGTATATGTATATCTATGTATATATACACACATATATATACATTGATAGTTATATGCACATATAATTTTTTTAACAAAAACACAATATCTCCATTGATAGTTATGTTGTACACAACAAGATGCGTATGTAAATTATATAATAAATTTTAGTTTGAATTATATTGATAGTTATGTGTGTGGACCTCCATTTCTTGAAATTCAAGTATCAGTGTAGAACCTCTTTCCTTTTTTTCTCACCCCCATTCCCCTCTTTAGTGTTCCCCCCTCCTTTCTCCCCTCAAGCGGGGGTCTTTCTTCCATTCCTCCTCTCTCCAGCACTGTCAATATGTTATGTTGAACTCTTCTTTGTAGTGTTTATGATACAGCCCCTTGCTTGGGAAAAAAAGTATATACATACATATACATGTGTATGTATGTATATAATCATATGTATGTACATGTGTGTATAGATATACACATATATACACACACACATATACGTATAGATATGAATATATACATACATGTATATATATATATATATGTATATGTATTATATATAATATAATGAAAAAACTCTCCTCTTCCACAACAAGTTCTTTGAATTTCAAATCTTCTCTAGCCATGGCAGCGCCGGTGCTGCATGGTACAGGGGTGGTCGACGGTAACTCTTTTAGATGGAGGAAATCTTTCACCCAAACTGTCTTGAAAACACATGACAAAAGCATCACTGACCTTGGTTATCTTTCAAAGTTCACGGGGAAGCCATCTCTCTGCTTGTCTTTGAAGGATTTTCGTAAGCTTTTGGAGCCTTTTAGCAAATATATATATATATATATATATGTATATATACATGAATATATATATACATACACCTATGTATGTAAATAGATATATACATATATATATGTATAGATGTCTATGCATATATATGTGTAAATATTTACACGTACACATATATATAAGTATATACATCCGAAGGAGAAAAATACACAAGTTCAATATCTCAAAATCCTCTATGTTTAACATCTCCCTCTCTTTCAACTCCCAAATTTTGTAGATTCAGCTTTTGTGGAAGCTTTGCCATCCCCCACTCCTAACCACAACTCAATCAATCAGACTAAACTTTCCAAGAGATTAAAAGGCTGTTTCCCTTTTTCTGCCATGGCCTTGGATCCACAACGAATAGGTGACCCTAGAATTGGGAGGTATGAAGTTACTACTTGGAAGAATCCATATAGCGATGGACGATTCCATTCCGCCAATGCCAATGATGCAATTAAATACTCATTTGTCCGGTTCCCAAATGAGAATTCATTCTGCAACTCCCAGATTTTGTAGATTCAACTTTTGTGGAAGATTTGCCATCCTCCACTCCTAACCACAACTCAATTAATCAGACTAAACTTCCCAAGAGATTAAAAGGCTGTTTTCCCCTTTTTTGCCATGGCCTTAGATCCACAACGAACAGGTGACACTAGAATTGGGAGGTATGAAGTTACTACTTGGAAGAATCCATACAGTGATGGACAATTCCATTCCGCCAATGCCAATGATGCAATTAAATACTCATTTGTCTGGTTCCCAGATGAGAATTCGTTTCGCAAGGTATGTTGGACAGCAATGAGATATTTAGGACATCGATACTTTTTATCGATTTTTGCTGCCGTACAAGTCATAGAGGGAGAGTAAAACTTTTATTTTTTGACTTGTGGAGAAACTTTTGCATACCCTCCAAGCCTACTTCTTACCTAGGTGAGCTCTTTGACGGAAACCAATGTCTCCTCCCCCAATATCGTCAATCGATTAGGGGATTGCTAAAATGCTTCTACTTTTTGAATGATGAAAAGATTAAGCACATAGAATGTAAATGGTAAAGACGTTTCATAGCATGTAGCGGTGATGTGAAAATATTATACGACCATACCATGCACACGAATCCAAAAACTGAGCTTAGTTGAACAACGTTGGGCAAGTCGCTAACCAAAATCCGGAGGTTAGATGTTGTGCATAGGGCAAAAGGCCAAGTTCACCGATAGCTACGAAGTTTGTTGGATCTTGGGGAAACATTGTGTTTTAAGGATTGGGAACGACAGTGAAACTTGTATGATTTTTTATTTACACATGATCTACTGTCTAAGTTTACGCAGTTGCATCCGTTACTTCTAACTCCACGGGAAAAAGTTTTATTTCCCGTCGAGGCAGATCTATATTTGAGAATGGATGTAAGACATCCTTCTGCAATTAATTGGGATTTTGATGCTACAATAGTGGATCCTCATAGTGGCAGAAATTGGATGGCCATGTCCAAGGAGGAAATGAAGCTCAAGTTATGCTTGAATCGTCTATGAAGGCCAAATCTTCCTGTTTATACTTACACAGCCAGTAGCCACAAATTGTTTACCTGCAATTATACAATCCACGCCAATGATAAAAAATCAATGAATGAAACAAACAAACATGCAAATGCTCCCTCAAGAGAGGATAAACTTCAAAGGAATGACATGATTTTTCAACTAAATAGATACCGAGGGTACTTGTGTGACCTGTTTAGCTACTGTCAAAAAAATCATAAAACTTTTTTCTTGGATAGTTAGGTAGACTGTTGGAGGGAGTGCTCGGGACTGACTTGTGGATTTTCGCATAAATTGCCTAAATTCCATTGTTGAATTGGACTGTAATGGCCAAATTTTACGTGTATATGGACCTCATTTCATGAAATTCAAGTATTCCCTATGGAACCTCTTTCCTTTTTTTTCTCAACCCCTATTTCCCTCTATAGTGTTCCTCCCTCTTCCTTTCCCTCAGGCAAGGGGCTTTCCTCCATTCCTCCTCTCTCCAGCACCGTCAATGGATTATGTTGAACTCTTCTTTGTCGTGTTTATGATACAGCCTCTTGCTCGGGAAAAAAAAGTATATACATACATATACATATATATGTATGTATATATATATATGTATGTATATATGTACACACACATCTATATATACACATATACGTATACATACATATGCATATATATATGTACATGTAATATATATAATATAACGAAAAAACTCTCCTCTTATACAACATACTCTTTCTTTCCATAATAAACTTTTTTAGAATTTCAAATCTTCTCTGGCCATGGCAGAATCGGTGCTACATGATACAATGGTGGCCCCCGATAACTCTTTCAGATGGAGAAAATCTTTTGCCCAAATTGTGTTGCCAACACACGACAAAAGCATCCTTGACCTTGGTAATCCTTCAAAGTTCAAGGGAGAGCCATCCTTCTGCTTGTATCGGAAGGATTTTCAGAAACTTTCGGAGCCTTTTAGCAAATATGTATGTATGTAGATATACATATGCATATATATACAAATGTCTGCAAATATATATATACATATATATGTAGAGATATCTATGCATATATATGTGTGTGTAAATATATGCACCCACATATATATAAGTACATACATTTGAAGGAGAAATATATACAAGTTCAATTGCTCAAAATCCTTTGTGTTTAACATATCCCTCTCTTTCAACTCCCAGATTTTGTAGATTTAGCTTTTGTGGAAGCTTTACCATCTCCCAATCCTAACCATAAATCGATCAACCGGACTTCTCAGTGACCAAACTTCCTAAGAGATTAAGAGGCTGTTTTTCTTTTTCTGCCATGGCCTTGGATCCACAACGAACAGGTCGCACTTGAATTGGGAGGTATGAAATTACTACATGGAAGAATCTATGCAATGATAGACGATTCCATTCTGCCAATACCAATAATGCAATTGAATGCTCATTTGTCTAGATCTTAGATAAGAATTTGTTGCGCAAGGTGATTCCATAGCAATGAGATATTCAGGACATCGATACTTTTTATCGGTTTTTGCTGCTGTACAGGTTATGGAGAGAGAAGAAAACTTTTATTTTCTGATTGTGAAGAAAATTTCACATACCCTCCAAGCTTACTTCTTACTGAGTGAGTTCTTCGACGAAAACCAATGTCTTCTACCCCAGTATTGTCAGGTGATTAGGGGATTGCTAGAATGCTTCTACTTTTTGAAGGATGAAAAGATTGAATAAGGATGTAAATGGTTTCATAGCACGCGGTGGTGATGTGAAAATATTATACTGTCATACTATCCACACGAGTCCAAAAATTGAGGCAGGTTGGATATCAGTGGGCAAGTCGCTACCCAAAATCGTGTGGTTAAACGTTGTGGATAGGACACAAGGCCAGGTTCATCGATTGCTACGAAATTTGCTGGATCCTGGGGAAATATTATTTTTTAAGGATTGAGAACGGTATTAGGACATGTATGATTTTTTATTTACACATGATCCATTGTCTTAGTTTACACAGTTGCATCCATTACTTCTAACCTAATGGGAAAAATTTTTATTTCCCATCGAGGTGGATCTTGCTTTGAGAATGGATGAAAAACATCCTTCTGCAATTAATCGAGATTTTGATACTGTAATAGTGGATCCTCATATTGGCAGTAATTGGATACACTATGTCCAAGGAGGATGTGCAGCTCAAGTTATCCTTGATCGTTCATGAAGGCTAAATCTTCCTATTTATGCTAACACTACCAGTAGTCACAGATTGTTTACCTGCAATTATACACTCCATGCCAATAATGAGGAATAGATGAATGAATGAAAGAAACAAACATGTAAATACTCCTCCAAGGGCGAATAAACTTCAAAGGGATGACAAAATTCTTCAACTAAGTAGATATTGAAGGTACTTGTGTGACCTGTTCAACTACTGTCAAAAAAATTTTAAAAATTTTTCTTCGATAGTTAGGTAGACTGTTGGAGGGATTGCTCGAGACTGACTTATGGATTTTGCACAAATGGCCTAAATTTCATTGTCGAATTAGTAGTAATGGCCTAATTTTATGTGTATGTGGACCTCCATTTCATGAAATTCAAGTATCCCTACAAAACCTCTTTTCTTTTTCTGTCACCCCCATTCCCCTCTTTAGTGTTCTTCCATCCTTCCTCCCCTTGGGCGGGTGTCTTTCCTCCATTCATCTTCTCTCCAGCACCGTTAATATGTTATATTGAACTCTTTTTTGTGGTGTTTATGATACAGGCCCTTGCATAGAAAAAAAGTATATACATACATATACATATGTATATGTTTGTATATAATTATATATATGTACGTGTATATATATAAACACATATACATATATATACACATTTATGTATAGATATGAATATGTACATATATATGTATATATATGTGTGTGTATCTATATATACGTATGTACATTTAATATACATAATATGATGAAAAAATTCTTCTCTTGCGCAACAAAATCTTTTTGAATTTCAAATTTTCGCTAGCCATGGCAGCGCTAGTGCTGCATGGTACGGTGGTGGCTGACAGTAACTCTTTCAGATGGAGGAAATCTTTCGCCCAAACTGTGTCGAAAATACACCACGAAAGCATCACTGACCTTGATTATCCTTCAAAGTTCAAGAGAAAGCCATCCTTTTGCTTGTCTCAGAAGGATTTTCAGAACTTTTCGGAGCCTTTTAGCATATATATGTGTATGTATATATACATAAATATATATATGTATGTAAATATATAGAGAAAATTGTAATTTTAGTACCAAATGTTTGGGGCATTGACAGTTTTAGTTCCTAAAGTTTGGACAAAAGCAAATTTAGCACCGAATGTTTTAATTTTTTAGTATATTTAGTCCTATTGACCAGTTTTACAAAAATCTTATCAGAATCTGATCACGTGATACTCACGTGCCAGTTATAAAAATGTACAAAAAGAATTAGATTAAAGAAAAAAATTTTACTTGTCACAATTTACAATTAAAAGCACTAATTTGAGTTCATATATGATAAATAAGCAAATAAAACTGAAAACATCAGCCTGGATAGTGCATTTGCATGTGTGCCTTTAATTACAAATCATGGCAATTAAATTTTTTTTCTTTTTTTAGTTCTTTTTGAAAACTTTTGTAAACATCACATGAGTTTCACTATACTGGATTCCAATATGATTTTAGTAAATCTGGTCAATAGAACTAAATGTGCCAAAAAATTGAAACATTTTGTACTAGATTTGCTTTTGCCCAAACTTTAAGGATTGAAACTGCCAATGCCACAAACATTTGGTACTAAAACTATAATTTTCTCAAATATATATATGTCTATGCATATATGTGTGTGTGTATATGTACACACACACACATATATAATTATACACATTTGATTGTGAATTATATACAAGATCAATTTCTCAAAATCCTCTATGTTTAACATCTTCCTCTCTTTCAACTCCCAAATTTTGTAGATTCAGCTTTTGTCGAACTTTTACCTTCTCCCACCCTTAACCACAAATCAATTAATCGGACTTCTCGATGACCAGACTTCCCAAGAGATTAAAAGGTTGTTTTCCCTTTTTTGCCATGTCCTTGGATCCACAACGAACAGATGACACTGGAATAGGGAGGTATGAAGTTATTACTTGGAGTAATCCATACAGTAATGGACGATTTCATTCTGCCAATGCCAATGATGCAATTGAATGCTCATTTGTCCAGTTCTTAGATGAGAATTCGTTGCGCAAGATATATTCCATAGCATTGAGATCTTCAAGACATTGACTCTTCAAGACATTGACACTTTTTATCAATTTTTGCTGCTGTACAGATCATAAAGGGAGAGCAAAACTTTTATTTTCTGATCATGGAGAAAATTTCACATACCATCCAAGCCCACTTCTTACCAGGTATGCTTTTTGATAGAAATCAATGTCTCCTACTCCAATATCATCAGGCGATTAGGGGATTGCTAGAATGCTTTTGCTTTTTGAAGAATGAAAAGATTGAACATGAGAATGTAAATGGTAAAAACGTATTCATCGAACGCGACGGTAATGTGAAAATATTATACAGCCATACTATTTGCATAAATCCAAAAACAGAGCCTGGTAGGACAACGGTGGGCTGGTCGTTAACTGAAATCCAATGGTTAGATATTGTGGAGAGGACAAATGGCCAAGTTCACCAATTACTACGAAGTTTACTGGATCCTGGGGAAACATTGTGCTTTGAGGATTGGGAACGATATTGGGACTTGTATTATTTTTGATTTATACATGATCCACTGTCTAAGTTTACACAGTTACATCTATTAGTTCTAATCCCATGGAAAAAAATTTTATTTCCTGTCGAGGCGGATCTAGCTTTGAGAATAGATGCGAGACTTTCTTTTGCAATTAATCAGGATTTTGATACTGCAATAGTGGATCCTTATATTGGTAGAAATTAGATACATTATGTCCAAAGAGGAAGTGAAGCTCAAGTTATCCTTGATCGTCTGCGAATGCTAAATCTTCCTGTTTATACAAACACTGCCAATATCCACAGATTGTTTACCCGAATTATATAGTCCACACCAATGATGAGGAAACGATGAATGAAAGGTACAAACGTGCAAATGCTCCCCCAAGGGTGAATAAACTTCAAAGGGATGACATGATTCTTCAGCTAAATAGATATTGAGGGTACTTGTGTGATCTATTCAGCTATTGTCAAAAAAATTATAAAATTTTTTTCTTGGATAGTTAGACAGACTATTGGATGTGTGCTCAAGATTGAATTGTGGATTTCGCACAAATGGCCTAATTTTACGTGTATGTAGACCTCCATTTCATGAAATTTAAGTATCCTTGTTGAACCTCTCCCCTTTTTTCTTCCCCACACTCCCCTCTTTAATGTTTCTCCCTCCTTCCTCCCCTCGAGTCAGGGTCTTTCCTCCATTCCTTTTCTCTCCAGCACGGTCAATATGTTATGTTGAACTCTTCTTTATAGTGTTTATGATACAGCCCCTTGCTTGGGAAAAAAAAGTATACACATACATGTATATATGTATATATATGTATATAATTATATATATGTACGTGTGTGTATATATACACATGTACGTATAGATATGAATACATACATACATATGAATATATATATATATACACACACACATGTAATATATATAATATTACGATATATACATGTAATATATATAATATTACGAAAAAACTCTCCTCTTCTGCCAACTATCCTCTTTAGCAACAAACTCTTTTTGAATTTCAAATATTCTTCGGCCATGACAGCGTCGGTGTTGCATGGTACATGAGTTGCCGACAGCAACTCTTTCAAATGGAGGAAATCTTTCACCATGACTGTGTCGGAAACACACAACAAAAGCATCACTGACCTTGGTTATCCTTCAAAGTTCAAGGGAAAGCCAACCTTCTGCATGTCTCAGGAGGATTTTAAGAAGCTTTCGGAGCCTTTTACCAAATATATATGTATGTACATATACATACATATATATATAGATGTATGTAAATATATATACACGTATATACATATATACGTATAGATATCTATGTGTATATATACACACACACACACATATATATATATAAGCATATACATATGAATGAGAAATATATATAAGTTCAATTTCTCAAAATCCTCTGTGTTTAACATCCCCCTCTCTTTCAACTCCCATATTTTGTAGATTCAGCTTTTGTGGAACATTTACCATCTCCCACTCCTAACCACAAATCAATCAATCGGACTTCTCGGTGACCAAACTTCCCAAGAGATTAAACAGTTGTTTCCCCTTTTCTACCACCTTGATGGCCCCACACCAGCCCATGGCTTAAGGTACACTTCTTGATATCACCTCTAACAGCATACTTCATGAATCTCAGTCGACTCGGAGTGGTCTCGGATCGGGCTTCTCCGATCAAGTGACGACTCGGCTGAGTCATCTCCGACTCGGCCGAGTTTTCGAACCATGCATTGCAGTAGATGGTCATGTTGCTTCGAACTGGAGATAAAAGGGAGCTCTTTTGTATGGTGCAATTTAATGACCCACTTAGCCTCAAATCACCTAAAGTTACAACAACACTGCCATGAGCAACAGTGATCACATCCAGAATCAAGAAGAGAACAATCACCAGGATCAAAGCACGATCATTGCGAAAAACCTTTGCCATCTTTTGATATTTTGGTGACAATTAAGGTGACTTAATCAACCATGGAGACCAGGCATCTAATGTTGCCTGAAGCCAAACCTATTTATAGATATACTGTAAATTTGAAAAATTTTCAGCAGTAGAGTAGTTGGTATTTTGGATCGTGAAAACTAATCAAGTCGAAATATTCAACCATGCATTCATTAACAAGGTTATGCTAATATTCCCTAAATTTTTTCCTACCTCATAAAGTTCCCAGGATTTTTGGCTATACCTATCGAGTCCTTCAAATGTTTTTTTTTTTTTTTTTTGTCTTTAAATGTCTTGAAATGCTTTTCCACCTCAATTCCTCTAGGGGGATAGCTATCGATTTCCCCCTATGCTATTGAGATCTTGTGAAATTTCATTTTACCTCAACAAGCTTAAGGCCTGTTCTCAATAGTTTTTTTCTACCTGATTTTAGTTTCTAATTTTTAAAAATCTATTTTGTGATGTTTTCAATTACTTTTTTACTATGTTTCTAGATTTTTTAAGCTAAAATTAAGAGCAATTGATTTTTAGTTTTTCTAAAATTATTTTTTATAAAAATAAAAAACTATTGAGAACAGGCCCTTAAAATCAGACAAATTTGATTGATAATGTTATCCTTGTTTTACAGGAAAACTAAGTCACTGAGGTTTCATTTTGAATTTTGTAAAAGAGCAACTAAGTTTAAAAAATTAAGTATTTTATTGTCTTGAGTTTAAAAGATTTGTTTCAATTTTATTAATGAATAGTTTATATTTCGTAATCGTAATTGGCAAATTACATTCAATGAAATCATAGCATCATTAATCCCTTAACATCGCAAGAGACGAATGTGAATAAAAATTTACTTAGAGGTAGGTAGGAAAATTCTTAAATGGACTTAGTCTACAGTCTCACCAAGCATTTTTACATCAATTTCTTAGGTCAACATGCATCATTATACTTATGTGGTACTCTTTTAGACCACGGGATCCATAGGTGTGGCTATGAATCTAGTCCACCTAAGAATCTCACGGAGCAAGTGCATACAAGATTGCTCCTACCTTCTGGCCTTCTACTTGCATCCCTTATTTTACTCTTGAGAAAATTACAATTTTAGTACCAAATGTTTGGGGCATTGACAGTTTCAGTCCTTAAAGTTTGGACAAAAGCAAATTTAGTACCAAATGTTTCAATTTTTCAATTTCAGTCCCCAAACTTTTGGTACCAAAATTGCAATTTTCTCTTTACTCTTCATAAAAGTTATATAGGCATGAAGTATTCCTTAACGTATTATCCAAAATTTGTTTGATAAATTATTTGAATTCATTTGAGTAGCTTAATTTCAAAAACACAAGAAATGAAAGTATTCTAGAAATAATGCAAATCGAAAATGTGCTTTTAATCGAGCATAATCTCATGACCAGATCTATACGTGTGTGTGAATGTGTCTGGAGGATCAGATCATAGTTTATTTTGTTTTACTTTGTTTTGCTATTTTCCCAAATTAATCGTTGCAACAAGATGAATAAAAGAGAATTGTATGCATTAAAACAATTGTTACATAATATATAACTAGTTTATTTTGCCAATGAAACTGTTTTTGGCTCTCGATCGTTTTTACCAACAAACTAAGAAATTTTTAGAGACAACTAGCGCAACTTAATCAAGCGAGGAGATTATGCTTCTAATGTTACTTGGAGTTATGTGTTGGAAATGTTTGAATGAAGCCAAGCCTATTTATAGATATTCTCTAAATACGTAAATTTTCAGTAGTAGAGTATTGATATTTTGTATTATGAAAACTAATCAAATCAAGATAGTCAACCGTTCATTAATGAGGTCAGTTACGTACTAGTCCTTAAATTTTTTCCTACATCTTATTGTTCTCTAAATTTCTAACTATACCTGTTGAGTCCTTCAATCTTTTGATCCGTCTTTAAATGCTTTTCCACCTCAATTCCATGATAGCTTTGTCTCCTTGCTCCTAAGATCGTGTGTAATCTCAGTTTGCCTCATCAAGTTTAAATTCAGACAAATTTGATTAATAATGTTATCTTTGTTTTAGAGAAAAACTAATTCACAAAGGTTTTATTCGGAATTTTGTAAAATAGCAACTATGTTTAGAAAAATAAATATTGTTTCTGTCTTGAGTTTAAAAAATTAGTTTTAATTTTTTAATTAATAGTTCATATTCCATAAGCCTAACGAGCAAATTGAGATTCGAGCAATTTTAGGAAAATGTTAGGAATCTTTCCCATTGTCATCAATCCCTTAATGTCTCAAGAGACGGACGTGAATATTTACTTCAGTAGGCACAGCTATACTTATTTTTTCTACCTTCTAGCCTCTTATCCTATATTATTCTTTATTTTACTCTTCATAGAAGTTTTATAGGCATGGAGTATTCCTTAACGTTACTATCCAAAACTTTCTCTGATAAATTATTTGAGTTCAATTGAATGTCTTAAATTCAAAAAACACAAGAAATGCAATTTTAGAAATAATGGAAATTGAAAATGTGCTTTTAATCGAGCATAAGCTTATGAATCAGATCTATACATGTTTGTGAATTGTGGGGAGGACCATATCATCATTTACTTCATTGTTATTTATTGATTGTGCAAATAGTTAAATTTTTTTTACTTGTCCTTTTTTTCCAAATTAATCGCTGCAACAAGATGGCATATAAAAGTTACGTAATATATAACTTGTTTCTTTTGCCAATCCAAAATTTTCTTTTTTTGGTTTCGATCATTTTCACCAACCAACTAATAAATTTTGAAGGCTATTAATTAAATATCTTCTTCCATTTTAATATATAGGTGTACCCAAAGTTGTTAGTATCTTTATTTCTCTTTCTTTTTTCCGATTGTTTTCTCCAACTAACCAATAAATTTTGATCGCTATTTATTGATTAGCATCTTAGAAGTTAATATGTAGCGTGTATGATAGTTAATAGTATTTTACAATAGACAATATGTATTATGTTTATGATATTGAAATGTATTTTAGTAGTGTATCTCATAGTTATTAAGCCCAAAATTGGTCATTAATTTTTTTACCATTAAATACAATATCTTCAACTATAATTATGTTTTATTCAACAAGATGTGTATAAGTTTTACCTAATAAATTTGAGTTTAAATTACATTGACAGTTGTGATGATGAATTTTATAATATAGAGGTTGAAATATTTATACACATATCAATTTCTGAAATTAATTATGGAACATAAATATATGAAAAAAATTTAGTTACATTTAGTTGTTTATGTTACTATAAATTGCAAATTATATACTATCTAATATGTGGGCATTATGTATTTATGTTGTCAGAATATGTCATGTTTATAAACTTTAAATTGTGAAATTGAATTGGAAAAACATTCTTACCTATAAAAATAAGTTTAAAAAGTCAAATAAGTATTAAGCGAAAACATCTATTGATCATGAAAGATTGAAGATTGCCTAGTGATGGAGAAACTATTTATAAAAGGAGAGGTTTTGGATTCAAACTTGATTTCAAATTATTCTATCAGTTTCAAAGTGTTACGTAGCGATATATTGGTAATGTTCTTTTTTTTTTTTTATCTTATCTCCATTAACTCCTTACGTAATAGATTTTATGAAAATTTATATATTAATTACATTGATTAGAGCATTATTTGTATAAAAATGCCAAAATTCTAGAATTATGTGGTATTTAGCAAGTTTTACACATATGTATTATATGATAAATAATCCAATATAATATTTATATGATGAAAATATTTTTTAGATACTCAACAATATCCCATATTTGACAAATATGTTCTTGATTAGTAAAATACAAGCTATTTTATCTATTAATTATAATTGATATAAATATATAAAGGTTCTAAAATGTTGCATTCTGGTGAATTTAAGAAAACATATATTATATGAAAATCTAAATTGATTCGAGAAATTTTAATTGTCCATGAGAACTGTAGCCGTATAAAAGTGTAACAAGCGGTGGACAAAACTTCAAGAAGTAAGAAAAATGCGAATTTCAAAGTGCATATATGTACATACAGCGGAGAACATGGTGGTAATATAAGTGGTCTCACACAACCGCTTGTTTATTCATTCTCTTTTATTTATGGTAACTCTTATATATGTCTGCTGATTGTAGTCTCAACAAGCTTGTGTGACACACATAGACAAACAGAAATAACACTTGTGAACTGAAAATACCATGAAGTACTTGGTATATTATATTCCTTGTAGAAGGGATCAAGCTTGTAATCAAGCCATAATTCTTAAGGAATCATGCCAACCGATTCTAGCTGTACGTGAATTGATCCAGATGAACCAATATTAGTGAAGGAGTTTTCTTGGCTCCGATCCCGACTAGTGAAGAAGTAGCACTAGACGTCCCATTGCGCCTTGAACCAGAGGCAAAAGGGGGTTCTTTTGTATATGGTGCAATTTAATGACCCACTTAGCCTCCAATCACCCAAAATTCAGACAAACTGCCATGAGCAACAGTGATCACATCTAGAATCAAGAAGAGAACAATCACCAGGACCAAAAAAAATATTGCTGTGACAATCCTTAGCCATCTTTTGAGTTTTTTAGAAGGCATTTGGTTCAAATTTCTCAATCACTATCACTATGAATATAATTAACCCAACTATGAGTATAGGTTTTCATGATTCTCCCAACATGTTTGGTTTAATAATGTAATAGATATCATTACTCCCAAAAAGGTTAATGAATTTGATAGAGTAGTAGTTTAGAAGAAATTATATAGATCCCAATTAATCACTCCTATTCCTATTGTAAAATAGTAATAGTTGTTTTCTAAACAATACGTATCGTTACTATTGATATACATTCCCATCTTGATTCTCCTAAACTAAACACCCCTTAGTGACAACTAGGGCGACTTACTCAAGCGATGAGATTCGGCTTCTAATGTTACTTGGGAGTTGTGTGATGGAAATGTTTGCATGAAGCCAGGCTTATTTATAGATATTCTTTAAATACGAAAATTTTCAGTAGTAGAGTATTGCTATTTTGGGTCATGAAATATTACTTGCATAATAGTACCTAAACTTTTTCCCACCTCATATTTACTTGCATGAAGCCAAGCCTATTCATAGATATTCTTTAAATACGAAAATTTGCAGTAGTAGAGTATTTATATTTTGGGTCTTGAAAACTAATCAAATCGAAATATTCAATGGTTCATTAACAAGGTTAGTTACATAATAGTCCCTAAACTTTTCCCCACCTCATATTGCTTGCATGAAGCCAAGCCTATTTATAGATATTCTTTAAATACGAAAATTTTCAGTAGTAGAGTATTGATATTTTGGGTCATGAAAGCTAATCGAATCGAAATATTCGGCCGTTCATTAACAATGTTAGTTACATAATAGTCCCTAAACTTTTTCCTCCCTCATATTGTTCCCTCAAATTTTGACTGTACCTATCGAGTCATTCAATCGTTTGATTTGTCTTGAAATGATTTTCCGCCTCATTGCCATTAGGGGGGATAGCTACCGATTTATCCCCCTGTTCCTGAGATCACGTGTAATCTCAAATTGCCTCATCAAGTTTAAATTCAGACATTTTGATTAATAATGTTTGTCTTTGTTTTACAGGAAAACTAATTCACTAAGGTTTTATTTTGAATTTTGTAAAAGAGCAACTATGTTTAGAAAACTAAAAATCTTTTCAGTCTTGAGTCTAAAAACTTTGTTCTTATTTTACTAATCAATAGTTTATATTTCATAAAACTAGCTGGCAAATTGAGAATCAATGAAATCTTAGCAAAATGTTAGGTACCATTCCCGTCATCGTTCATCCCTTAGTGTCACAAGGGACGGATGTAAATGAATATTTACTCGGCAGGTGCAGCTACAGTGACTGCTCCCTCCGCCATCTTGCCTATATTACTTCCCTCATTTCACTCTTCGTAGAAGTTATATAAGCATGGTGTATTCCTTGACATATTGTCCGAAATTTTGTTTGATAAATTAGTTGACTTTGTTTGAGTGGCTTAAGTTCAAAAAACACAAGAAATGACATTATAGAAATAATGCCAATTGAAAATGCCCTTTTAATCGAGCATAATCTAAGAATCAGATCTATGTGTGTGTGCGTGAATTGTGTGGAGGACCACATCATAGCTTTAGTTGTTGTTAGTTATTGATTGCACATATAGTTCGTTTTGTTTTGCTTTGTTATCCCATTTTTCCAAATTAATCGTTGCAAAAAGACGACATATAAGAGAATTTTATGCATCAAAACAAAAGTTGTATAACACATAACTTGTTTCTTTTGTCAATGCAAATTATAATATATAACTTATTTCTTTTGTCAATGCAAATTGTTCTCCCTTTTTTGTCTCGATCATTTTTACCCACCAACTAATAAACTCTTTCCAGTTAACAAGTAGGTGTGCCCAAAGTTTTTAGGATCTTACTTTCTCTTCTTTGTTCCGACTGTTATGTCTAACTAACCAATAAATTTTGAGGGCTATCAAAGACAAAGAAAAATGGGGCTAGGGCTATTAAGGCATTTATGGCGTTTTGGGCTATGTTTCAATAGGGCTATTAAGGCGCTTTGGGCTATATTTTCAGATTCGGAACGGACATCGACTCAGTTGAGCTCAAGGAGCAGGAGTCAGTGAGTTCAACTGAGAGTTAACTCGAATCAAACTGGATGACGTCATAAATACGTCATTTTATATATATATATATATATATATATATGTATATATATATATAATTTCTCTTCAATTTATCTCTAAGAACACTTTTAGTTAGGTATCAAGCAATCTATAAATCGAAATAGCATGTTGTTACAAGTTACAAATGATGGTAATAAAACAGTAGCTTCATCAATATAGCAGTAAATATAACATAGCTATAGAAACTTTAGTTGGCAATTGTTCTGTGTGTTTGCTTTCCTATGCACTTAATTATGCTTCTATCTTCAAAGAAGGGAAAAAAAAATGCAGCCGAAGCATATTTTATAATGCTCTTGATGGCCTAAAAATCTACCCTTAGGGAGATTAGCATTAATACAAAGACAAATAAAAAGGAAAAATTCTGCGCAAATATATTTCTTATGGTGGTAATAAAACAGTAGCTTCATTAATATAGCAGTAAATATAACATAGTTATAAAAGCTGTAGTTGGCAATTGTTCTGTGTGTTTTGCTTTCCTATGCACTTAATTATGCTTCCATCTTCAAAGAAGGAAAAAAATGCATCCGAAGCATATTTTATAATGCTCTTGACTGCCTAAAAGTCTACTCATATTGAGATTAGCATTAATACTGCCTAAAAGTTTACTCATATTGAGATTAGCATTAATACAAAGACAAAGAAAAAGGAAAAATTCTGCCCAAATATATTTCTTAAGTGCCCACAATTATTAGATTTGAAAGTGATTTCTTGGGTAGCAGAAGGGAGTAGTGTCACAAGAAGGAAAACCATTGTCAGTCAGTTTGAAGAGTCAATAGAATTGACTAATGGTGGGGGCAAGAAGCGTAAACGACACTACACAGATACATGGAATAAAGTAGCCTGGAATAGATAAAGAATCTATTCAAAAGGGCTTAAGAAGAATTCATTCAAAAGGGCTTAAGAAGAATTCATTCAAAAGGGCAAGTTCAAACAATTAACCTCTGGCCGAGAGGGAAGGAGCGTCCTGGTGGCGCCGGCAAGTGGCTCGGCTTGGTGGTTGATTTGGGCAGTGAAAAGTGACGGCGTCACTGTGCTTGGGCTGGGACGGTGCAGCAGCTCTGGAATAAACCTAGAAGATGATTACGTTTTCCCTTTTTTCCCAAATTTGTTATTTTAGACTCTTAGTTAGTAGTCAACTAAGAGTCAAGAGTAAAAAAATTTAAAAAAGTCAACAATCCCAAAATAATAAAAAATCGAGTTTTATCCAGTTTAAACAAATCCTGGTTACACTCAGTTTTTTATCGGATTTGATTTTTTTTTAATATCTGAAATTTTAGTCAAATTTGGGCCGAATGTCTAGTCGGTTTTTGGTTTGACTGGTCGATCTAGTCCAAGTTTCAAAACACAGGTTTTGGGTCTCTACTGGGAGACCTCGGCCTTTTTTAAGAGTCCTTTCTGGATATTTTGAGTCCAATGTAATTGCCTCAACCTCATCACAGCCTCCAGCCACGGTGATGTCTTTGGTCGAGCAGTGTCTATAACATCCAGAATTAGAACAAAAGCATCCTGTGTTAGCAAAGAAGGAAAAATATGTGGTTCACATGATTGGGACACAAATTTCTTAGGCATTAAACCACCTGATAAAGAACCACCACTTGAAGAAACTACTACATAGTGGCCAAATAACACTCTTTTGCTATTCAGGTATCAGTAGTAACCTCAGCTACTCCTTTTGAAGTGAAAAATTTTATACTCAAATGGTAAGTAGAGAAAATAGCCCAAAGTGCATTAAGGATTGGCCGACCGAGAAGCATGTTATAAGGAGTATTAGCTTTAACTACGACAAAATTCGCTTGTATTGTCCGACACTTTGGATATTTACCAATAGTGGTAGGCATAACAACTTCTGGGTAGAATATTAAATTCGGGAACATATTAAATTCTAAGATGCTAATCAATGAATAGCCTTGAAAATTGAAAGAGTTTACCAATAGTGGTAGGCAAAAAATTATACCAAAGTTGGATCTATCTGGGTAGAACATCTACCCAATGTTCTCTGGAATTATCGAACAACTTCTCGAGTATCTACTCATGAAACTCCTTTTTCCTTGACATATGGAGCCGAAAACAGTAATACCAATTGAACATCTTGTCTCAAGTTCGAGGATCGAAACCTATGTTGCCGAAGACAACACTCAGGTACGGTAGCTTAATCTAGACTTACTTGAAGAAAAATGAGAACTTGCAGCTCTTCATATGGCTCAATATAAAAATACAATAACTCCATATGATAATACTAGAGTTAAGAATTTGTATTTTAAACCTGAAGACCTTGTTCTCTACAAGAACTTGGTAAGCCGAGCTGAACCCTCCAACAAATTAAACCCGAAGTGCGAAGGCTCCTATTGGGTAGTTGAGGTTAGTGAAAATGACTATTGTAAATTAGTATACCGAGATAGAACTCTTGTACCTCGGACATGGCACTCTGAAAATCTTAAATTGTATCATGTTTAATATCAGTTGTTCTTTATTTAATTTTACTTCTTTATCCTTTGAATTTATTTTTCTTTCTTGAGCTATTTTATGCTTTGTCAGAAAAATAAAGGGGGCTGAGTTGTAGAGGGCTTGAAAATTAGATTGCGGAACAAATAGTTGAGGAAAAATATTTACATTCACAATAATTAGAAAGTTTTTATATTATTTCTAAAGAAATGGCCGAAGTACATAGTGCTGAAGAGGGCTCTTAAAAAAACAAAAAACAACAAAAACGCACAAAAGGAAAGGAAAAAACAAACAATGAGCTAATGAGCTAAAATAATTTAATCTATACCAATGAAAGCCTCCTCGGGGTTTTCTTTGGTAGTAGCTTCTACTTCGGCCCGATCAGACATTAGATCTTTTGGATGTGGAGGCTCTTCTGTTGGCAGTGGTTCCTTTGCTTGCCAAGACTCTTCGGCCTTGTCTTCTCCGATTGCATCTTCTGTGGGGTTTTCCCCTAAGGGGGTTATTTTCTTGATCTTCATAAAAAAATTTTTGAATCTCTGCTAGGTCCTGATCACTTTTAAACCCTTTGGCCAAAAGGTCAATCAGGTCTGCAGTGGTTGGATCATAGTTATCATGATCCTTTAGAATTGCTTTTCTTCTTTGGGCAGTTTCGAGAAGATTTCATCTATAGCATGGCTAAAACCCAAAATGTAAGATGGGGTAGCTAGCATTTGTAGGTCTGAAGTGAATTGCTCTAAAGCTCGGAATTCTTTCACAACTTCTTCCTGAGCTGCTTGAAGTTCCTAAAGCGTTTCTTGCTGAACAACTTGAAGTTTTGATTCTTCTTGCTCCTACAGTCATCATAGCTCTTCAGCATGTGCAATTTTTTAGAACTCAGCTTCAACTTTTAGAATTTCTTTTTCTACGATGGCTTCGTCCCTAGCCGTCACTACTACTGCACGGGCCTCGTCTAACGCCTCATAGTTCGTCTCCAGTACTTGTTTGGCCTGCCCAGCTTCTTTCAATTTTCTCTCCAGTTCAACCACCCTAGACTCTTGATGCCTGTACATCTATTGAGCTCTCCTACAAATCTCAGCTACTGTAGCATGGGTCTACAGAGGGAGATTTATGTTAGCAAAATATGGTGAAGTTACTAATAATCAAGAGAGTTCGACGAAGCTTACCGTAGCCATATAATTGGCAGTGAATTCGTATAATTGTCAAAACCCATATTCTGGGTATATTCTACATTCTTGGGCAAATTGGCCTTCATCAATAATTCACTGGCAACATTTCTCATGCTGCCTTGGACCTCTACAGTTAAGTCCCATTGTGGAAAGAATGAAGCAAGAGGGTTTTCTTTACCTATTGCTGATGAGGAAGCTTGGGTTCGCCCTAATACTTCTACTAGACTTGAACTTCCTTCCGGTTGAAGAATTGTGGCCAGTACTTCCAATTGTTTTCCTCAGCCTGAGCTTTGGCCTACGGATTGGCCAGCCCCTTTTTTGGTGGCTTGTCTAGTACCTCGACCAAAACCTAGGCCAAAGCGCTCCACAATCTGTGTCGCAACTACAGGAGCGCTGGAAGTTTGGGGCAGCATTGAAAGTGCTTGCGAGCTAGGTTCCGAACTTGATGTTACTTTTTACAGCTTGGAAAAAGGGCCCACTTTGTCCTGCCCTTGCTTTCGCTTTGGTTTTCTTTATGGATCTCCTTGGCTCAGTAAATGAGAGAAGCTTGACACTACAAGAAAAGGAGTAAGAAATCATTTAATAAACAACTTAAATGAAATGGCAAAGGAAATCTACCTCGTCTTTTTAGCCGATGTGAATATACGACTTCGCTGGCTACGACCCTTGCTTGGCTCAGACCCCCTTGAACCAGTACCATTTTAGGGAATTCTCAGTAGTTTATGCAGTTATTGCCTTAACAAATCTGTCAAAATTCCCTCTCATGAAGACCTCTCGGACTGGTATTAGGACCTTTATTGGCGCCTCGCCACCAAAAATCCTCCCTTGGAAAACATCCATCTACGACGAATATAAATATACTCTTCCAATGCTTACTAGAAGAAGGGGAATCTTCAGTGATTTTTGGAGCTCTATTACAGGAGCTAAAGTAAAACCACCCCTTCTTCAATGCATGCTTCTTTATTGAGTAAAATCTTCTAAAAAGATCCACTGAAGCCTCAATTACCAGATGATTGCATAAGAAATCAAAGCTCACAAAACACATTACTGCATTCGGGGCTAATTGGGTCACTCTTGTCCTCCAGTAGCGTAGATTTTCTTGAAAAAACCTTGTGGTGGGAATCCGAAGGCCTGTCTCGAATTGTTCCACATATACTGCTAATGTTCCCTCGGGTGGTTCATGGGCTTACTCATTTGGTTCGGGTAAGTACGTTTAAGAGTGACAACAAAATATGTATCTGGTTTTTACCCTTTAAGCTTTGTCTATTCATATTGTTGCGGGGTGCTTTGGAACATCCCCCAAGTAATCCGGGGTCAAGTTTGAAGGGCGAACGGGCGCTCATCCCATCATCCACTGGAATGGGCAAATCATTGCCTCTTTCAAACAATGTGGTTTTCCTGGAGTCTTTGGTGTACCCCTCGCCCGAAGTCTCATTTTCTTCCTCCTCTTCTTCACCAACTTCAGTAGATTCATTTCTTGGCGGTATGGCACTGGTTGTCTCTTTGAAATCCTAAGCTGATGCTTCTAGTCTTTTGGCTTCTTGCCTGTTACTCCTTACTACTTTGGCATGACTACTTGATGTAACGGCCATACATACTTTCTTATGGATTTCGGGAATACTTTGGTCTTGCTCTTGTTTGGAGGTTTTGGGGTTGATGTTCACGTCGAGAAATCATAAGCAAAAATTGCCAAAGCAAAAATAACAGATGGTTTCCCTCGCATATATATACTTGCGAAAAGGCTCTGAATTTGAACCGTTGTCTTGAAATCCTAAACGGTTGCCCCTTATTCTCTCTCTCATTAAACGCTCCTTTTAGAACATGCTTTCTGCCAAGATATGACGTATTGCTTGCATGATACAATCTGCCTTGAGACCTCATGTTAATCTCCTAACGGAAACCTTGACGAGTTCGTAATCCACAGAATTAACTCCACTTAAGGATTGTCTTGTGTATTAATTAGGCAAATTAACCCAAATCTACTCGAGAAATGAAACTAATTTGTTGGAAAAACTTAAACTCTACCCAAACCCATTGAATAGAACTCAAGATATAAATTTGAATTTTCAATGAATCACTCGAAGAAAACTAAAGTTCTTCACAAAGAGAACCAAAGAGGAAAAATCTCGTTAATCTTATTCAACTTTAATAATCTATCTAAACAATGATAGTAATTAGCTTTATATAGTCAAAAACACCCTAAAGAACTAATATGGTAGATGACTAGTCTATTACAAGTGAAAAATTAAGTAAAAACGCAGAAAATAAATAAAATCGTAAAATTACTAACGAAGGCAATGGGCTAGGCCGCAGGATGGCCTTAGGTGCGGCCTTGGTTAGAAGCTATTTTGGTCTTGGCATACCTTCTGACAGAGGACGTGGGAAAGGCCGTTGTGCGGCCTTGCCCGCAGCTTCCATCAGAAACTTCCTGACTGCATTTTCTATGCGAAGTCTTCTGAATTTTCACTGGTGTACTCCTACCAGTCTTGCATGGTCTCTTCTTCCCACTCCTTTTGACCATTCTTGTTGCCTTTTAGCCTCTATTTTGGGTTGGTAATCGCCTTGATGATGCTCTAGTGACAACTCAGATGCCCCCAACTACTTGAACCTTCACCGCTTGGTTCATATCATTGTAGGTTTTTTACCGTTGTAGTACCCCCTTGAGAATGTGCAACGAATAATAAATATGCCGTTATGATGGATAAAAGATCAGTTCGAATCAAACACGTCTCATTACTTCACCTCATTTGTTTCAAGCCAAGGGGCTTGTGTGATAGCTGTTTGATTGAGTGACTGACAACTCAGCACATGTACTCCATGTCAGCAGGTTTTGACTTTTCTCATTGACTGACCAAATTTTGTATCTTCCTATTAGTGCCAATGTACCTCCTCGGCCCAGCATTTCGGCTGACTTACCCATCTCGGTGACCACCTCACTGGCCTATATACCTAAGACATCACTATCATAAACACCTTTTTATGCATCAGATACATCTCTTTCACGTATAAATATAGGATCCTCATTTCGGGAAGATTAATATGCTTTCTTCATCTCACACATGACTATATCACTTGGGTACTTTTTTGTTATGAAAACTCTTACTAACTTGAGCATTTGAGCATTGGAGTGGCTTTGGGGGACGATCCCCTACATTTTTTTTCCCCAATTGCAGGCTATCCAAGTCAACAAGGTTCATGCTCAATTTGTTGGAACCAATTTGAGGTTCTACAGAAGATGATTGTTTTGCACTAATTTTTCCTAGAGATTATGGCTACCGAGCTCACCGATGGCAGAATTCCAAAGTGCGCACATTAGTGAACTCCAGAAACCTCTCAGCACATGTTAGCAGGCTAATCGCCTCAAGAACTTTGGACCCCAATTCCATTCTCCACCACTTTCATGATAAATATATGTTTTTTCTTAATATACTTATTGATTTTTCAAATATATTTTTATAGCCAAGATTATTCTTCTAACTCAGTTCACGATATGAAGTTTATAAACTGGACTATTTTGACAACATAAATACATTATGTCCACATATTGGATAGTATATAATTTACAATATATAGTAACATAACCATAACATATTTATTCTGCACAAATTTATTTTCCATAATTAATTTTAGAAATTGATATGTGTAAAAATATATCAACCTCTATTATTGTTAAATTCATAATCACAACTATTAATAAAATTTAAGCTAAAATTTATTATATAAAATACAAATATCAATAAAATTTAAGCTAAAATTTATTATATAAAACATGTAAACATCTGGTTGCATAAAACATAATTATCAATGAAGATATTGTATTTAATTAAAAAAATAAGTGACCAACTGTGGTTTAATAACTATGAGATACACTACTAAAATATGCATCAAAATACCATACACATAATAACTATCAATCAATATTATTTTTAAATTTATTATCAAAATTGATAAAGTCCTTAGAATATTAACTGTATATTAGAGATTGTAAATGTTACAATTATGAGACTCTAATACATAAAGTTATATTTTTAAATATCACTAGTCATAATATTAATGTGATTGGACATTATTAATGTGGATAAACTAGTACATACTTTGCCTGTACTTATGGTAAATAGTAGTTGATCTCATTGACTATGGTGTGCAAGACACCTATGCTAGTATATGGATGCTTGTTTGAGAACAAGTTCATTGGATTGATTCATCAAGAGTTTTCAACTATAGTGCTAATGGTTGAACTCTTAATGGCAATGGTGTAAGTGATCCTTTGACTTGAGACTACCATAGTATCTTGAGTGTGGATTACTATACTTTGACTCTAGTCCTCGGTACTCGTAAAAGATTAACCTATGGGTTAGAGGTTGGGTATAGTTTGAAGTATGGAAGAATAGTGAGTAATCAACATAGGATTCACCACTCCTTAATAAGAGAGTATATCCCATTATAGCCACTTGTTGGAAATATTAACTCATAAATCTTCTGCAAAAGTGATAGTATAACTTGAAAGTAATTTCAAGGTTATACATCATGGAGAGTTATATTTCTGAAACAAGAAAAACATAAATTAGTCATTTAAAAGTATACACTATATTTTTTAGACTAATTGGGACATAATGTAGTGAAAGGATATTAATTACACGGTAACATTGTCATTGATAGGTACAGTCTATCATATAACTTTCCTATTCACTGGGGTGGTCATGATACATTGCTAGACACCACTTATGATCTATAAGTACGAATTAATTAATTATTAATTAATGATAAATTAAAGTGTTTACTTTATCTTGCTCTTAATTGATTAATTAATGAGTTATAATTTGTACTTATCGCCAACGTAAATGGAACCTAATGGGTCACACACATAAAGAACATAATCTTTGAGTTAAAATATAATTAAGATAAGTATGAGATACTTATGGAGTTAATTTATGAGATAAATTAATTTAAAAGACTTATTTATAAATATTCTAAGACTTGCAGGAAATTACTTTCGTAAAAGAAATATAGTAACTAATTGGTTTTCTTATAGAATAGAATTTCTAAAGGAGACGAGTTAGCTTAAATTAAGTTACCTAAACCTTATGGGTTTTCAATTACCTTTTTTTCCTAAATGACTAGAATACTTCCTACATAAATAGGTTCATACTTTGACTATTAAATTATTATTACAGCACAAAAGAAATCTAGTGAGAGAAAAATTGAAAAGAGGATCCGCCACCTTTTCTCTCCCCAAGATGATTTCTCTCACACAAACACACACACTCTCTCTCTCCTCCTTAATTTTTAGGATTTTTGTTCTTCTCTTGTGTTCTTCAATAATTCAAGAGAGCTAATACTCAAAAGTCAAAGCAAACAAGCCTTGAAGGTTCCCAAAGATTTGTTTGTGTGAATATCATTAGAGGCTTGACGCTTGGAGGGCTTTTCGTAGTAAATCTTTGACAACTAATAAATTTACCTATTTTTGTATAATATTTTATATATGAATTTAGTATGTTTTTAGTTTTTTTATATTTTTTATATTAAAATGACTCAATTTTATTGTTTTCCATCAAATAAAGAATTGCTCTTAAATTAGAGTTTTTGGTTCGAAAATTAGAGTTTTGAGGCAGAAATATTATTTTGAGCAAATTAATGCCCAAGTTTATTTTACTTTGTAGGGAAATGATGATTAAGCATAATTTGGATCAATTGAAACTCAAGGAATATCAAAATTGAACAATGATTCAAGTTGTACTAATTTTATCATTTAAGCTTGAAATTTTCGGCAAATATTTTCTTTACCAAATTTTACCAAGGAAATTATGGTTTATTTATGAAAAAATGTCTCAAGGGCTTCATGAGAATAACCAAAATTTAAACGGGCAAAATTAGAAATAAAGAGTGATTCACGGGTCACTATTCGCGGGTTGCAACTCGCGGATTTCGGCTCCTTCAAATTACAGCTTGTTCACACAACTTTTGCAAAGAATTCAAATGTTGAGCTATATCTGCACTGCCCTAGGAGAATATTACGAAGTTCAAAGCAAGATTTTTCAAGATTTGGAATCAAATTTCATCATCACATCTTTAACTCGGAAAGGGACTTGAGTTTGGATTTTTCTTATAAATAGATGCCTTTGTAGTTCATAGAAGACATGCTTGGTTTAGTGCTTGAAAGAGTACAAATCATAGGTTGGTAGGAGGAGCACTCCTTGTAAATAATTAGAGTAACTTTTCTTTCTTAGTTTTGTAGTAGGCAAAGTCACTTCTTATAACAATACTTTGAAGGAACTATTTTTGTATTCAACATGTTTGATGAAATGCAAGGACAAGTCTTGGAGCCAAGTTCATCCACCAAATGAGCATTTCTAACCTTATTCTTTCTAGTTTCATTCATACATGATTGTTTATTTTCATTTATGTGCTTAAATTTGCCTTAAATATATTGAACTACGTTGATTTCAACTAGGTTTAGGATGAAACTATGAAATGAGTTGGTTTATGGTCTATTTATTCTTATTTAGTCATTGACTTGGTATTTAACACGTGTTGTTGATTAGCTAGCAACTTCAAGTCATCTAGTTGTTATTTGACAAAGAAATTGGCACTTAACAATGGAAGAGCAAATGAAATTTATGTTGAATCTCATAAGAGTAGAGATTCACATAGGCGAATTAAGGTTTAAAACCACAATTTATAAATTTAGTGAACTAATGCATGCTAGACTTTATCACGATAGTAGGAAATCTCATGTATTGGTAGTTTTCCATTCATAGAGAGATCTAGTTTGGAGTAAAAATAGAATTGAATCCTAAACTTGAATAAAGTTACTGTGGCCATAAGCTTAACTTGCATATAAAGTGGATTCTTAAGCCTAACCAAGTTTGTTTAGCTAGTTTTTTTTATTGCTTGTTTACTTGAAATTGATTTTCATACCATTTTACCACCTTCTAAGTTTGATTGTTTAGATAATAAAACAAGTTAAGTGGCTTTGGTAGTTGCTAGTTCACGTTTCCTTATAGGATTGACTCTAATACTCGTCACAACTACAATTTACCCGTGCACTTGCGGAACGTGTATTAAGTTATAAATTTTATTACTTTTTGTGTGATTTTAAGTGGATTTATAGTTATATTTTGATATAACCTAAACTCACAATCAAGTTTTTGGCACCGTTGCCAAGAAACAAAGAAACTTTGGCAATATCAAGGCGAATACAAACTTTATTAGTCTAGACATTTTAAGTTTTTTTTTTTTTTATATCTTGTATTGGTGTTTCATAGGTACCTTTTGAACAAGGATGAAAGTAGGTGAAAACTAGTTGAAAGTAATTTAAGCATTTTATCAAACATATGGAAGGCAACTTTCAATGGAACAACTGTTGGCCATATAATGAATACAAGTCTAGTATTCATGAAGGCATGTCTTTTGATGATGAGTTGCAAATGTTAAAATCACATATGGATACATTAAAAGGCATGCTAATGAATAGATTTGGATATGATTCTAGTGTAAATGTTCCTTGGAGTAGTCTTTATGGAGGTAATCATACAAATTTTAACTATGATCATGTACAATTTGGAAATGTTTGCAATTATTCACCTCAAAATGAAAATTATGCTCAAAATGATAATTTGGATGGATGGATCAATGGAATCAACCAAATCAACCTATTTATGTTGAACAAAATTCATCTTGGAACTTAAAGTCTAATGTTAATATGGATGAAATAGATAACATAAGTAGGGGATTTGATGACCATTTTGCTAAAATTAAGGAAGCATGGAACTCTAGAAATGAGGAACAAATGCACAAAGACAATAAAATGAACCTAGAGTCACCATGTTTTGAAAAATAAACAACTCCATGTTCAAGATCAAGTAGTTGAAAGTAAGAATGTGGATTTCAATGCTAAATTGCTTGATAATCCTACTTTTGATGAAAATGAAATTAAATTTCAAAGAGGTGTATGTGCTAATGATGTGAATAACTTGGAACAATATGGTGTTTGTGATGATTATGCTTATATTTGTTCCGTGTATGGTAGTAATCATGAGGAATATAATTGTGGCTCCATTCAACCACCATTAGAAACTTGTATTAATCCACTAGACACCTCTATGAATAAGAAAAATGATTTTGAGCATGAAAGTAAAATTCATGAACATACATGTGTAAACACCAAATTTTGACACACCTTTTTATAAAATATGTGTGTTACTTTATTTTAGGGGGAATATTTTTCATTTTTCGGGGGTCAATTAAAGTTTTCATGCAATTTATGACTAATTCGCCATGTTAGGGGCAAAATGGTAATTTCACCACTTAAATATCATTTTATTTTATTTTATTTCCTAAATACATAATTTTACTATTTTTTCATTATTTATAAATCTTAATAATTTTTGGAGTCATCTAGTATTTATTTAAAATTTTAAATATTTTTTACTTAATGGCACATTTCCCAATGCATTCATTTTATGAGAATCTTTTAAATAAAAAATTTTTTTTATGCATATTTCATATGTTCATGAATTTTCGATATAAATTTCGTAATTTAAAAAAAATCGTTTAGTATTTATTTGAATACTTTATTTATTTATTTATTTTCTCTCTTTTCCTACTAATTGCACATTTTTTTTATGTATATTAATTTTTTGAATTTTTACGGTAAATTTTATTTACTCATTTTTATAACTTTAAATTTTGGTACTTTTCTTGTGGATTTTAGGGAATACAAATATCTTTCTTTATTTACTCACTTTAAAAATGAAATAAAATGAAATAAAAGATATTTGTATTCCCTAAAATCCACAAGAAAAGTACCAAAATTTAAAGTTATAAAAATGAGTAAATAAAATTTACCGTAAAAATTCAAAAAATTAATATACATAAAAAAATGTGCAATTAGTAGGAAAAGAGAGAAAATAAATAAATAAATAAAGTATTCAAATAAATACTAAACGATTTTTTTTAAATTACGAAATTTATACCGAAAATTCATGAACATATGAAATATGCATAACAAAAAATTTTTATTTAAAAGATTCTCATAAAAAGAATGCATTGGGGAACGTGCCATTAAGTAAAAAATATTTAAAATTTTAAATAAATACTAGATGACTCCAAAAATTATTAAAATTTATAAATAATGAAAAAATAGTAAAATTATGTATTTAGGAAATAAAATAAGATAAAATGATATTTAAGTGGTGAAATTACCATTTTACCCCTAACATGGCAAATTAGTCATAAATTGCATGAAAACTGTAATTGACCCCCGAAAAATGAAAAATATCCCCCCTAAAATAAAGTAACACACATATTTTATAAAAAAGGTGTGTCAAAATTTGGTGTCTACAACATGTATGAAAAATATGGTTGAAAGTAGAGAAATGTACCATGATGCTCAACCTATAGAACTTTTCACTTGTGAAATTATAATGAGGGTCAAAATAATAAAGAAATGCTTGATATTTCTACTTTTGAGCATGTACAAGAGCAAGTGAATGATGACAATGCATGTGTGTGTGATAAAGTAGTTGAAAATGAGGAAATTAATAATAATGTAATTGTTTCTTCTACTTGGGAACATATAAATCAACTTGTTTTTGATGAGCATATCAGAGGTAGAAATTCATGAGTATAATGACCCTCTTTTCACTTGTGATTTTGATTTCGTTGGTATTGAAGAGATACTAACATAAGGGAAATGCATAGCCAATCATGGCTATAAAGTTCTTTTGAAGTGTTTTTTTAATGGAAGGAAAGTGATGCAATGGATGATCGACTTGGAAACACTCGTGTTGGTACAAAGGATGTACTTATTCCTACTCAATCAACTAAGCACCAACGGTGTAATTCATCCTTTGTAGGACACTCCAATCACATGATGTGATTGAAAAATAGTTTAGTTCTAAATTATAAATGAAGTGTTTTTTGGGAGACAACCCAACGTTTTTAATATTTTTGTGAAATTTTAATTTGTGTTGTTATGTATTATGTAGTTAAGTATGTTTTAAGTTGTTTGTTTTGCAGGTATACAACTAGAAACTTGAAGATCAAGTTTGATTCAAGATGATACAATCATGAGTTTGAGTCTAAAATTCCTTCTATAATAGGTCATACGTATAAGGATGTTTAACATGTGTATTATGTGTTACATGATGTGTTTTAAAAGTTGAAATTTGATGAAAGATATTATTCATGGTTAGGAAACTTTTTGAGTAAAAAGGTCATTTGGTGATTCATAGAAATTTTATGTTGTTTGGCCTTGTTCTATACTTAATATGCTCAAATGTGTATTATTAGTTTGGAATGTGCATTCAAATTTTACAAAATGTACAACTTTGGAATTCATGCTCAATCCATGCAAAGTATTGTAAATTTGATGAAAATTTTGAGAAGTTTGTGTTTGTACACGTGTATTTTCATGATTCAAACTTGTTCCTAGTGTTAAAGTGTTAAAAAACATGTTAAATTTAAAATTGAAAGTGCTGCAGAAAATAGAAAAGATCAATGGAATAGTAACGCAAAAGAAAGCAGTTCACTACCTGCTGCAGGAAGTGACCCGCGAGTCACAATCTGCGAGTCACCACTCGCAGATCGCACCTACAGATTGGCTTTTGGGAATTTCTGAGAACTCCATGCATAGAGATCTGTGGATGGCTTTTGTGAACTGCGGGTACGCACCTGTGGATCACCAAAAAACTTGGGTTCTCAAGTTGTTTTTCATTGATTTTTAATTGGTTCACTTGCAACATGCGTTTCATGGTTTGTATACGTGTTTTGGACAATCAAATTAATACTTTAACATATTCCAATTATGTATTTTCTTTACTAAAGTTTATCTTCATATTTTTTTTAATAAAAGGCATGAAAAAGTGAATTTTTGCTATATAGCAATTTTGAACGAGTTTCTTCTGTCTTTCATTTCAACCATGTATAATATATTTGCTCATATCATTTGAGTTTGAAATTTTCACCCCATGTAGTCAGATTGCACAAACCAAGTGTGGAGAAAAAACATGTATTTCACAACATATTATTTTTCAAATGTGCTTATTTGCTATTCATACAACATCTAACATAAAATTTAAGTATTTGTGAGCTTTGAGAATAAAGCCAATGAGCAAGTTTGAACCAATTGTGAAATTTGATAAAGCATTGCAAAGAGAGACCTGTCAAAAGGCCTAGGGACTTAAAGAACATCAACAATATCAACTTAAGGATTCATGAACCAAACAAGAGGAGTATTCTTGTTTCAACTTTTTATTCTTAACTTTTCCTTTACACATTGAGGACCATGTTTCATTTTAAGTGTGGCGGAAAGGTATAAGATTATATTTGGTTGGAATTTGGAGTAAATAGTGTCAAGATATTGTCTTGGTAAAATATGTCGAAAATTGTTAAAAATTTGCTTCATTAACGTACTTTCATGCTATAAACTTGTTAAATTTCTTTACTTTTTGAAATAATTTATGTAACTTGGATTAAATAATTCTACAAATATTTGAAGAATTGGTCATTATGTGATTAGGAGTTTTGTTTTCAAAAAAGTATATCTTGTAAAATGATTGTAATTATATCTTGATTTGGCAAGTTTGATTTTAAATTTCTTTTCTTTACTTAATTTTACATTATTAAATGGAAGATATGGACAAAAGTATACATATTTGAATTAAGGGACAAGAATTTTATGAAGTTCAATGATGAATGGGTACTCTCTACTTCAATGATTCAAATTGCTTAGTAACCAAGAATCTTCATCACAAAATATCGATTTTCGTGTTAAACAGTAATTGAATTAAGAGTATGTTTAGCAAGTTTGATTGAAAAGGGAATTGTTGAGTAATAAGGGGTTTTCATCACAAAATGTCGATCATTTCATCAAAAGACAATTTTACTTCTCAAACTAAGCACTAAATTGTGGTTAAAATGATCAAAGTGTTGAATAACCGGAGATTTTTATCTACAAATGTCAACATTCGCGTTGAAAGACACTTTTTATTATAAATTATAATATGTCCCTATTATGTGTAGATTAAATTGTATATGATTGTCCATATTAAATACTTAGTGTGTAAAATTTTTTAAGGCAAAGGAATTTGGTTGAATAAGCTTTAATCTTGAGATAATTACTTCCTTTTTACTTGGTATGATTAGTATTAGAAATATTACAAGGAATTGCATAATGCGTATTTGTTCTATATTGTGGAATTGCATTCAACAATGGGGCATTTGTTATTTCAAGCCTTGAATCATTATTTGATCTCTTGATTTTTCAATTAGTTGAGAACAAGCAATGATTCAAGTGTGGAGAAGTTTGATAAGTAATAAATTTATCTATTTTTGTATAATATTTTATATATGATTTTAGTATGCTTTTAGTATGTTTTTGATGTTTTTGATATTAAAATGACTCAATTTTATTATTTTTCATCAAATAAAAGATTGCTCTTAAATTAGGGCTTCTTGTCCAGAAATTAAGATTTTGATGCAGAAATAATATTTTGAGCAAATTAATGCCTAATTTATTTAATTTTGTAGGGAAATGTTGATTAAACACAATTTGGATCAATTAAAGCTCAAGAAATATCAAAATTGAAATATGATTCAAGTTGTACCAAATTTATCATTTAAGTTTGAAATTTTCGACAAATATTTTTTTCACCAAATTCTACCAAGAAAATTATGGTTTATTTATGGGAAAACATTTCAAGTGCATTATGAGAATAACCACAATTTAAAAGGGCAAAATTAGATACCAACTTGCAGATTTCGGCTCCTTCAAATTGCAACTTGTTTGCACAACTTTTGCAGAGAATTCAACCGTCCAACTGCATCTACACTTTCCTAGGAGAATATTGCAAAGTTCAAGACAAGATTTTTCAAGATTTGGAAACTAATTTCATCATCACATCTTCAACTTGAAAAAGGACTTGAGCTAGGGTTTTTCCTATAAATAGATACCTTTGTAGTTCATAAAAGACATACTTGGTTTTGTGCTTAAAAGAGTATAAACAATAACTTAGAAGGAGGAGCATTCCTTATAAATACTTAGAGTAGCTTTTCTTTTTTAGTTTTGTAGTAGGCAAAGTTATTTTCTTGTAATAATAATTTGAAGGAACTACTTTTGTATTCAACATGTTTGATGAAATGTAAGGACAAGTCTTGGAGCCAAGTTCATCCACCAAATGAGCATCTCTAACCTTATTCGTTCTAATTTCATTCATACATACTTATTTACTTTCATATATATGCTTAAATTTATCTTAAATATGTTGAACTAAATTGATTTCAACTAGGTTTAGTATGAAACTATGAAATGAATTGGTTTGTGGCCTATTCATTCTTGTTTATTCATTTATTTGGTCTTTAACACTTGTCGTTGATTAGTTAGCAACTTCAAGTCATCTAGTTATTATTTGACAAAGAGATTTGCACTTAACAATAGAAAGAGTATATGGAACTTATGTTGAATCTTACGAGAATAGATATTAACATAGGTAGATTAAGGTTTAAAACCACAATTCATAAGTTTAATGAACTACTGCATGCTAGATTTACCACGAGAGTAGAAAAGTTCATGTATTGGTAATCTTCCATTCATATAGAGATCTAGTTTGAAGTAAAAATGAAACTGAATTCTAAACTTGAATAAAGTCACCGTGGCCATAAGCTTAACTTGCATATAAAGTAGATTCTGAAGCCTAACCAACATTGTTTAACTAGTTTTCTCATTATTTGTTTACATGAAATTGATTTTCCTACAATTTTGCCGCCTTCTAAGTTTGATTGTTAGATAATAAAGCAAGTTAGTAACTTTGGTAGTTGCTAGCTTATGTTTCCTCATGTGATAAATCCTAATACTCGTCATAACTATAATTGACTCGTTTACTTACAGAACGAGTATTATGTTATAAATTTTATTACTTGTTTGTGTGATTTTAAATGGATTTATAGCTATATTTGGATATAACCTAAACTCACAATCAAGTATTTGGCATCGTTATTGGAGGAACAAAGAAACTTTGACAATATCAAGTAATAAATTTTATATATTTTACGAAGAAATTGCATAATATCTATTTGTTCTATATTGTGGAATTGCACTGAATAATGGGGTATTTGTTATTTCAAGCCTTGAATCATTATTTGATCTCTTGATTTTTCAATTGCTTGAAGATAGGGAATGATTTAAGTGTGGAAGGGTTTGATAAGTAATAAATTTATCTATTTTTGTATAATATTTTATATATAATTTTAGTATATTTTTAATATGTTTTTTATATTTTTGATATTAAAATAGCTCAATTTTATTATTTTCATCGAATGAAGGATTGCTCTTAAATTAAGGTTAATTAGGGTTTTTAAGGAAAAAATATTATTTTGAACAAATTAATACCCAAGTTTATTTGACTTTGTAGGAAAATGATGATTAAACACAATTTGGATCAATCAAAACTCAAGGAATATCAAAATTGACGAATGATTCAAATTGTACCAATTTTATCATTTAAGCATGAAATTTTCGATAAATATTTTCTTCACCAAATTTTATCGAAAAATTTATGACTTATTTATGGAAAAACGTCTCAAGAGAATTATGGAAATTAACTAAAATTTAAAAGGATAAAATTGAAAATAAAAAGCGATCCGCGAGTCATTATCTGCGAGTGACCCACGGATCGTCACCAACTTGCAGATTCCAGCTCCTTTAAATTGCAACTTATTCACACAATTTTTGCACAGAATTCAAGCATCCAGCTACATTTGTGTTGCCTTAGGAGAATATTACAACGTTCAAGTCGTGATTTTTCAAGATTTGAAATCAAATTTTATTATCACATCTCCAATTTGGAAAGGGATTTAAGCTAGAGTTTTTCCTATAAATAGATGCCTTCATAATTCATAGAAGACATGCTTGATTTTGTGCTTGAAAGAGTATAAACCATAACTTGGTAGGAGAAGGACTTAGAGTAGCTTTTTTTTTTTCTTAGTTTTGCAGTTATGGCAAAGTCATCTTTTTGTAACAATACTTTGAAGGAACTACTATTGTATTCAACATGTTTGATGAAATGCAAGGACAAGTCTTGAGCCAAGTTCATCCACCAAATGAGCATCTTTAACCTTATTCTTTCTAGTTTCATTCATACATGCTTGTTTGCTTTCATTTATGTGCTTAAGTTTATCCTAAATATGTTGAACTAAGTTGAATCAACTAGGTTTAGGATGAAACTATGAAATGAATTGGTTTATGGCCTATTTATTCTTGTTTATTCATTTACTTGGTCTTTAACACTTGTTATTTATTATCTACTAACTTCAAGTCATCTAGTTATTATTTGACAAAGAGATTTGCATTTAACAATGAAAAAAGTAAATGAAACATATGTTGAATCTCACGAGAGTAGAGATTCACATAAGTGGATTAAAGTTTAAAATCACAATTCATAAATTTAATGAACTAATGCATGCTAAGCTTTACCACGAGAATAGAAAAGCTCATGTATTGGTAGTTTTCCATTCATAGAGAGATCTAGTTTGGAGTAAAAATAGAATTGAATCCTAAACTTGTATAAAATCACCGTGGCCATAAGCTTAACTTGCATATAAAGTAGATTTTTAAGCCTAGCCAACTTTTTTTAACTAGTTTCTTCATTGTTTGTTTACTTGAAATTGATTTTCCTATCTTTTCACCACCTTCTAAATTTGATTGTTTAGATAATAAAGTAAATCAGTAGTTTTGGTAGTTGCTAGTTCACATTCCTTGTCGAATTGGCCCAAATACTCGTCACAACTATAATTGACTCGTGCACTTGCGGTACGAGTATCAGGTTATAAATTTTATTACTTGTTTGTGTAATTTTAAGTAAATTTATAGCTATATTATGATATAACCTAAACTCAAAATCAATCTTACTTCTTCATCAAAGGATCTTTGCCATAGAAGCATAGAAATCTTCTCTGCTTGAAATAATCTTCGTGCAAACTCCCTTATAATCATATAGATATATCAAAGAGATCCATAATTAAAGTAATAAAATTTTTATTTTTTCACTGTGTTAATTGTGTTATTACCTTTCAATGGTAGTAGAGCCTCCTTTAATTATATTTATATAATTTGTATTTATTTAATTATCATAAATATAGATGATTTATTCTTGAAGCAAATTGGTCTCAAAATTATTGCAGAAAAATCAAGAATTTGATTTTTAAGATAAATTCTTAATTGTTTAAAAGTATTTTGAATAATTAAGATGAGTTCTTAAGATGTATTTATGATTTCTAAATTATTTTTTGTGCTAAAAGAATTTTAACTTGTTTTGATTAAAAGAATTTTGAAAAACACCAAAAATTCATTAAAATCATTTTTCAGAAACCTGAACGATCTGCATATCTGCCAGGGCTATCCATCCATGGATAGTGTCGCGGATACGAATCATTATTTTCAGGTCTTATTCGAGAAGCTAGCTGCGTTGCAACTAAGCCTTGCGGGAAGAAATTTCGAGTATCGCGAGCCTAGCCGCGTCGTGGCTAGACTCGCGGGCAGTAAGGTAGAGAGCTTTGCGTAACCGAGATGGATTCTTACGCGCGGGTAGTCTCAGGAATATGCGAGCAGTACCATAACGGAAATTTCAATTATTTTTGAAAGGCATAATTTTTTGAAATTTTTTGTGAAAAATTCTTTTCAGTTTTAATTATTAAAATTTGATAAGTCAAAATTTTTAGAAAACTACACCTTCTATAACTTTATTTTTTAGACAAATAAATTCAAGAATATTAATCTAATTAAAATTTGACCATGTATTTATGACTAGAGTTAAATAAATTTATTTATTTAATTGTTAAATTGTATGATGGCTTGGTTGATGATTATGGACTAGAACAATGTGATTGAATATTTATTATTTCTATTTTTGGTTGGCTTGTATTGGTTTTATAAATAGGGTTTGCGTGTCCTGCCTTTTCTATTTTTCTGATGTAATTCTCTTCTCACCTAAACTCCCCTCGAATGTAACTCGAGGTTTCTTGATCAATACTTGTAATGTACATAGTATAAGTTAGGAATAAGTTTATTTTCTAAATTATTTAGATTAGAATTATATATGCAATATACAAGAAGATGAAAATGGCACCAAGGAGCAACCAATGAGCCGCATCAAGGTGTTGATATGTCCTTTACAAAATTTTGACCAAATATTTTTTTCAATGCTCGAAAAAAATATTATTAGTTAAAATTCATAATCATGCTCGTTTATTATGCTTTTATTTATATGTTGATATATTTTAATTGCATGATATGATGAGACATTAATATTTAAAATAAAACCCCTCAAACTAAATATTAAGTCAAGAATTAAAGTTTCCTTCTATTATTCTAACAAAAACGAAGAGTTCCTATTAAGTGTTAACATGTTGGCCTCTTTCAAGGTCACCTTACTCGAAATATGTTTTTGTTATGAGATTTGATCTCTGAATAATGGGTGTGACTTAACAAAGATACATAACTTGTTAGCATCCGTCAAAGTTATGATATTTTTGAGGCAATGTTGGGTAATACATAATATGTGAATATCAAGAGTTGATAACCAACTATCTAAGAGTCACAAAAGTTGTTATTGATAAAAGTTACCTCCCTAATCGAAGTTATCTTTGGGTTGTTGACATCCGTCAAACTCAAAACTAATTAGATAGGATCCTAACCCACTAGGAATTTTCAATGGATTCCTAAATCAATATTGAGGGTTATTGATTTAAAATAAAATAGTGAGAATAAACCAAATAAATTTATGAGTCCACATATTTTGTTTGCACATATTATATAAAACATATACTTATTTCTATCTTTACTTTTATAAAATGTCTAACGTGAATCTACAACATATACTCAACAATAAACTCAATGACACCAACTTTGAGGACGGGAATATCAATTTGAGAATCGTTCTCAAACATGAAAAGATTTATGTACTCGATAAACTTATGCCCCTTCCTCCTCCTGTTACTGCATCATCTAAGGACATAGATGTATATGAGATGCACAAGCCGACAATGATATTGCAACATGCATCATGTTAGCTTCTATGACCCCAATATTAAAAAAATAACATCTTAAGTTGGATGCTCCGTCCATAGTTGTGCACTTAAAAGAAATGTTCGACGCATAAGTTAGGACTAAGAGGTATGAAATCTCAAGGGAGCTCTACCAGTACAAGATGGCAGAGGGATCTTCAATATATATCTATGTACTGAAGATGATCAGGCTAATTGAAAAATTAGCTGGTCTAAGATACGTCTTTGACAATAAGTTAAGTATTAACTTAATTCTTCAATCCCTCCCTGAGAGCTGTTCATAATTCATCATACACTTCAACATGCGAACGATGGAGTGCATATTGATTGAGTTGATGAATATACTCAAAACTACTGAGCCCAATCTTAAATAGAAGAAGGGCACGTTATGCTTGTTTCGAGTTCCAAGAAAAAGAAATCTAATTCTGAACTTAAGAAGTTTAAGAAAAAGTGAAACAAGCCTAAGGGTGAGGTTAAGAAGGACAAACCCAAGGGCATATGTTTTCATTGCAGACAAGATGGGCATTAGAAGAGGAATTGTAAGGCCTATCTTGACTTCTTGAAGTTGAAGAAGCTTGATGAAGCTTCAATTTCTGGTATGTTTATGATTTAGATTAATTTATCTACTAACAAAGACTCTTAGGTATTAGATACCGGATCTAAATCTCATATTTGTTATAGTATGCAGGGTCTTAAAGATAGTAGATTCCTAGCGATGGGAGATGTCGAGCTACGCATGGGGAATGGAGTAAGAGTTGCTGCAGTAGCCGTAAGAACCTATGTACTCTCTTTGCCCACTTGGCTTAATTTAGAATTAATAAACTGTTATTTTGTTTCGTTACTTACAAAGAACATCATTTCTATCTGTGTGCTAGATTTGGGTGGTTTTACCATCATTCAAAGAAATAAAAGTTATTTTTTTCACGTAATGGTATTACTTATGGTACTGGTACTTTAATTAATGTTTTATATATTCTAGATGAAGATAAATTCATTCTCAATATAAGTACCAAGAAATAAAAATTAGATATTGTGAAACAGACATACCTTTGGCATTATAGACTTGGTCATGTAAATGAAAAACGCATATCCAAGCTACATAAAGATGGATACTTAGACTCATTCAATTATGAATCATTTGGGATATGCGAATCTTGTTTGCATGGTAAGATGACCAAGACACCTTTTACCGGAAAAGGTGAATATGTTAGTGATCTCATTGGGCTAATACACACCGATATTTGTGGCCCAATGTCGATCCATACTAGAGGTGACTTCTCCTACGTCATCACTTTTATGAATGACCATTTTAGATATGGTTATGTATTTCTAATGAAACACAAATATGAGATCTTTGAAAAGTTCAAAATCTTTAGAGCTAAAATTAAGAAATAACTTAACAAAAGTATTAAAACACTTAAATTTGATCGATGTAGAGAATACTTGAGTCAAGAGTTTCAACAATATTTAGAGAAAACTGAAATTATTCCTCAATGGACTCCTCCATGTATGCCACAGCTCAATGGTGTGTTTGAATAGAGGAATCGTACTTTATTGGATATGATGCGTTCCATGATGGGTTATACATCACTTTCTAGTTCATTTTGGGGCTATGCCTTAGATTCTACCTCTTATACACACAACCGTATCCCATTAAAATCTGTTGATACCAAATCTTATGAGATTTCGTATAGTAAGAAACCAAATCTTAGTTATCTGAGAATTTGGGAACACTTATGTGAAGGGGAACATGTCAAACAAACTAGAAGTTAAGTCTGACAAATGCTTATTTGTGGGGTATCATAGAGAGAGTCGATGATATTACTTCTACAATTCCTTTGAGCAAAATGTGTTTGTCTCAAAACATGCTATTTTTCTAGAGAAAGAGTTCATTCTTGAAGAAAACAACAGGAGCAAAGTAGAATTTAAAGAAATTCAAAAATCACAAAATAGTCAACAGTTAGAACAAAAGTTTACGCTACATATTGATGAGGCACAATCGGAAGCTCAAAATATACAAGAACTTCATAAATCTAATAGAATACATTTTGCTCTTGAGATATATGAATTTCTCATAAGTGAGAACAATGATGTGTTAGTCATGGATGATGACGACCCTGCTAGCTACAAAGAAGCTATTTCTAATGTAGATCATTTGTAGTGGCACGAAGCCATAAAATCTGAAATGATTCCATGTACGAGAATAAGGTATGGACTTTAGTCGAACCACCAGAAGGGATAAAACCCATAGAGTGCAGTGGGTCTTTAAAAGAAAAACTGACATGAATGGTAATATTGGTACCTATAAAACAACGTTAGTGGCGAAGGGTTACAAACAAAGGTAAGGAACTGACTTTGAAGAAATTTTTTCACCAGTAGCTATGCTTAAATCTATTAAGATTTTACTTGCTATATTTGCTTATTATGATAATGAGATATGGCAAATGGATGTTAAGACTGTGTTTTTTAACAAGAATTTGCAAGAGGATGTGTAGATGATAAAAGTCAAAGGTTTTGACTCCATTGATAGTCATAAAGTATGCAAGCTATAAAAGTCCTTTTATGGACTTAAGCAAGTTTCAAAGAGTTGGAACATTCGTTTTGATGAGACAATCAAAGAGTTTGATTTTCTTAAAAACAAAAACGAGTTTTGTGTATACAAGAAGGTAAATAGAAGCATTGTCATTTTCTTAATACCTTATGTGGATGACATATTATTAATAGGAAACGACATACCTTTACTACAAACCGTAAAGATATGGTTGTCCAAAAGTTTCTCCAAAAGGATCTAAGAGAGGCAACTTATATTATGGGAGTTAAGAACTATAGAGAGAGATCTAAAAAGTTACTTGGTCTCAGTCAATCGACATACATAGACAAGATGTTAAATAGGTTTAGCATGGAGCAATCAAAGAAACGGTACTTGCCCATGAGATATGAGATTACTCTTTTGAGAGACATGTATCTTAAGACACCTGTCAAGATTGATAGCATGCAAAAGAATCCTTATGCCTTGGCAATAAGATCCATTATGTATGCTATACTATATACGAGAACCGACATCTCATATGCTTTAAGTGTTACGAGCAGATTCCCACCTAACCCTGGTAAGGATCACTAGGTAGCTGACAAAAGTATTCTTAAGTACTTGAAAAGAGTTAAAGAATTATTCTTGATTTATGGGGGACACGCTTTAGAAGTGTGTAATTTCACTTATGCAAGTTTTTAGTTGGATAATGATGAAAGCAAGTCGCAATCAGGATTCATATTCACATTCAATGGTGGTGCTATGAGTTTGGGAGAGTTTGAAGCAAGAGACTACTATCGATTCTACAACTAAAACTGAGTACATTACTATTTTCGAAGCTACAAAAGAGGCAATTTGGATGAAGAAATTCGTCACCGAGCTAGGAGTGGTTCCTTCTATTGTTGATCCGATACCGTTGTATTATGATAATAATGATTCCATCGCCCAAGCAAAGGAACCTAGGTCTCATCAACAATCTAAGCACGTACTTAGATGCTACCATCTTATTAGGGAGATAGTTGGTAGAAATGATGTAAAGATAGAAAATGTTCCCACTGATGATAATATAGCTGATCATCTTACTAAGGCCTTGTCCCAAAAAAAGCATGATGCCTATGTAAATGCTTTTGGGCTAAAACAAATGAATGATTGATTTTAGTGCATGTGGGAGTTTGTTAGTGTATACCCCAAAACCAAGTTGGTTTAAAGCTCTTTATATTTACACTTATTTATATTATATTATATATGTGGCATTTTTCTTTATCATTTATACTTTGTATTTTCATGTTATTTGTTTGTTTGATAAAGTCCTTAGAATATTGACTGTATATTAGAGATTGTGAATGTTACAATTATAAAACTCTAATACACAAATTCATATTCTTAAATATCCTTAATCATAGTATTAATGAGTTTGGACATTATTGATGTAGACATCAAATTTTGAAACACCTTTTGTAAAAAGATGTGTTTATATTTCATTCAAGGGCACTTTGTTTTTTGGGAGTCAATTGCAATTTTTGAGTAAATTATGACCAATTAGTCATATTAAGGGTAAAATAAAAATTTTAGCGTGACGATACCATTTTATTTTATTTTAATTACTAAATTCATATTTTCTTATGTGTTTTATGATTTTTCTAACTTTAATAATTTTTCAGAGTCATTTCATATTTATTTAAAAATTTGATTTTTTTAGTTTATGGCACATTTTCAATGTAGCCTTTTTATTAGAATATTCATCTGAAAAATTTTATATGTGCATTTTATATACTTATATATTTTTCGTAAAATTTTCATGATTTTTAGAGGTCATTTGGTATTTATTTAATTTTTATATTTTTTATTTATTAAAAACACGTTTTCCGAGAATGCGTTAATGTTAAAATTTTAGTATATGTATCTTGTGTGATAATGTACTTTGTGTAAAATTTTTTGTATTTTTTAAATGTTATTTAGTAATTTTTGTAATTTTATCATATTATGTCATGTTTTCCAAAGCAACTTTTATTTAAGAATTTTTTGTGTGAAAAATTTTATATGTGCATTTAATATATTTATAGATTTTCTGTAAAAGTTTCATGATGTTTTGGAAGCCGTTTGGCATTTATTTCAAATTTTTATTTTTATTATTAATAGCACGTTTTCCAATGTTGCGTTATCTTCTAAATTTTACCTTGAATTTTCTTTCTTCTTGTAATGTTGAATTTAATATTAGGATGTCTAATTTTATTATTAGGATGTCTAGATGGTTTTTACTTCATTTCATTTTTCTTCATTTTCTTACAAATTTCTCTCAAAAAAAAAAAAAGAAGACTGAAGTTGCGACTGTTCCTTCTGCTATGGATACACAACCAAGTTCAACTGCATCCATCAAATCCCTCAAACACCATCATCAATCCATCTCCACTTGGATTGACATTACCAAATTTGTAAGGATTGGTTTGGAATTTTTTTTTCCCTCAACACTTCTACTTCACCATCATCACTAAGCTCACCAGACATTTTTTTTTCATATACACTCTCCTCTCAGCCCTCACTAGCACCTTTCACTCACGCTTCTTCAGCAAAAACACACTCACACTTCACTTCCCCATTTTACTCAGCATAGACACCCAACACACGCCTCAATTCACCAGCACACGCATCAATTCACCAGCACACCTGCACATCAACGCATTCGCACACTTCACTCACAATCACAAACACAAGCACATCAGTAGACTGCCTCACCATCTTCATTCAACTCTTACTCTCAACTTCCCTTTCTTCTTCACCAGATCACCAAGTCATTCACACTACCACACTCACATAGAGCATTCAAAAACACACCATGCATAACTTCATAGGCACAATTCATGCACTACACAATCCACATGCACTTCATCTGCCCAATCACTCACAACCATTCACAAATTACAGAGAAGAACACACGCACCAGAAAACAACTCACACCCACGGCATACACATACACAACCACACACACATCACAAGTCACTCATAATCATAATCTGCACTGTCACAATCAGCCCAAACACATACAATTTCACACACATACACCAACAATAGACACACAAAATACATGCATAAGCAACTAGTCCAAGCTCAGTCTACAGTACCTGCACAAAAAAAAAAAAAAAAACACCACAACTAGCTCATCACAGTCGCGCCATCATACCTGCCTGGCCACCGCCGGAAAGCATCTCCTCCAGCAACAGGGTCTCCACTGACTGCCTTCGACTGTCTTGACCAGCTAAAATGCCACCTTTTCACCAGCCTCTATCTCGAAACTTTGTTCTTCTCTTGTATTCTTAAATAATTTAAGGGAGCTAGCACTCAAAAGTCAAAGCATACAAGCCTTGAAGGTTCCCAAAGATTTGTTCGTGTGGATATCATTAGAGACTAGCCCTTGGAGGGCTTGTCATGGTAGATCTTACCTCTTCATCGAAGGATCTTTGCCATAAAAGCATAGAAATCTTCTGTACTTGAAGTAATTTTTATGCAAACCCTTTTATAATCATATAATATATCAAAGAGATCCGTTATTAAAGTAATAAAATTTTTATTTTTTCACTGCATACCTGTGTTATTACCTTTCAATTGATTCCTCTGACAAGTCAAACTTGAAGAACAAGTCCTGGTCAGAAATTGTTTAAGAAAAGCATTGTAACAATAGAGGAGTAGAATTGTAGTTTGTCCCACCGAGGAAAGTGGATGAAAAAGCTATGGTGTGTATTAACATGGAAGATGTACTGAAGGAATCCAGAAATTAAAAAAAAATGCGGTTGTAGGATTTATTGTTGGGAGTTCAATGCCATTCTCTGTCATGCAAAAATTTGTAAACAACAAATGGATCGAAATAGGAAATGTGAAAATAACTAAGGATGGGCAAAAATAATCAAAAAATTAAAAAACCACAATAATCAGTCCATTCCGCATTGAAAAATGAGGATAACCGAACCAAATTTTGAAAGCGGTTAAATTAACCGAACCTCATTTACAAAAGCAGTTCTGGTTTCGGGTATCAATTTTTAAAAACTATGGTTAACCTAACCGGTCCACATATATGTCTTAAAAGGCTAAATTTGTGAATATTATGGAGAAATTGATGAGTATTATTCATTTTTAAGTTTAAGATAACTCAAAAACTTAAATATCGTATTTGATTTTTCTTTCTATTTAATTTGTTAATTTGTACATTGTTCCTTGTTTTTATACACTAATTACCATATGTTTTCTTGATATTAACTAAAAAAAATTACTTTCATATACTTTAAATAAGGAATATGGAAAATAACGTAAGTATTTTTTACTTGTATTATGAAAAATCTTGATTTCTAATATTTTTTATTTTTAAAAAGAATATATGCAAAAGTTTCAATTTGTTATTTTATTGCTTATTTTTCAAAGTAATTGAATTTGTATAAGTAGCTTTCTTTTAATTTGAAAAAGTATTTATGATATAATATTTTTTATCTATTTTTGTTAAATTTATATAACACCATGCGGTTCCGATTACTCGTGGTACCCGACCCTCTTTAACCAAGTAACCGATAAGCGATTAACCGACTAATGAGGGTTGGATACGGTAGAAAATTAAGCGAATCAATACAAACGGTTCCGATTAAGATATCATGTGTATGGACCGGTTAACCGGTCCATGCCCACCCCTAAAAATAACAATGTTGAAGTCTAGTATTTATATGTTCAACTTTGACACAATGAAGGGAAGGAATAAGGTGCTTGATCAGTCCCCCTAGCCTTTTGCTAGCAAAATGCTATTCCTCAAACCATAAAACCTTACATGAATATAGAGAAAGAGCAATTAAGCTTAGTGCCAATGTGGATACGTTTTCCAATCTTGAAGTTACACTACTATACTAGTCAAACTTTGACTAAGATTGCTAGCTTTATTGGTAAACAGCTATATACTGATTAACAGACTGCTACTTAATCGAGGTTGTCTTATACAAGGATCAACATTGTGGGCTAATTCTCTATTTTCATCTAAAATACCTTATGTTAATGAAAATAGAGAAGCTGAATTCATACAAGTAGAATACGAATGGGTGCCTAACTGTTGCAAAAGATTGCACACTAGTTCCAAAGAAATTCTAACTGTGGATAACAAAATAGAAAGAAGTAGGACCAAAAAAGGAGGATCTTGAGAAGCTAGTAGAACATGAAAGGCTAAATGAGAAAGAAACAAATAGTAATAAACTAAGTAAGGATGGACTACAATGGCAGCTAAATGCAAGAAGTCAGAAAGCAATGAGGAGTGTAGAAGAAGAGGATGAAGCAGAGAACCTAAAGCAGGAGAGAAAAATTATAATTAGGAAAAAGGATGTAGTAGTATGGAGAAGAGGAATGAGAAGAAAAAGGCACCATGAATCAGTGAAAGGATTGCTGCCAAAAAGAACAATGAAATAATAGAGGTAAAAATGAACTTAAAAAATAGCTTTGAGATTTTGATAAATGATGAAAATGTCCAGAAGACCATTAAAGAAGGGATGGAAAATGGTGGTAATGGAAAAAAGAGAAAAAAAATGCCAGCAAGGAAGAGGTAAGGGTCTTGCAACCCTATCATTATGAATATTGTATCATGGAATGTGAGGGGGTTAAATGATCGCTTTAAACAAACTGGAGTAAGGAAACTGGTATATGAAAATAAAGTGGATATTATTGGGATAGTGAAGAATAAAATTCATTAAAGTAATATTAAAAGAATAATGAATACTTGTTCGCCTCACTGGGAGTATATTCATAACACTAAACATGGTGCAATAGCTAGAGTTATTGTGTGTTGGAAGCCTGAAAACATAAATTGTTCAACTATAGCAATGCATGATCAAGTTATAACTTGTAGAGTTGAGAAAAAAGAGAATGATACGATAATATACGTAACAATGGATAAAAAAACAAATGATGCAATAAGAAGGAAACAACTGTGGCGCATCTGCCTACGATGTGGTAAGGCACCACCCTGTTGTGCCAGTAGCCAACTCCCGCGTGTCAGTTTAGTTATCCTCATCAAGCCACTTACTTGATGTCTAGCTTCCCAACTAGTAGACGCTTCTTTTTCTCCCAAATCAATGAAAAAGGAAGACGCAAGCAATTTATCTTCTCCTTTATATTAGGGGTAGGAGTTACTGAACACCCACCCTGGTCAGTGTGTGGGGATGACTTAAGAATAATATGTCCAAAGAGGCACATGTATAGTACAAGGAGATTTTAACATCATCAAGAATTTTGATGAAAAAATGGAAAGTGAGAAGTTTGAAGTTAGAGCAATGGAAGACTATAAGGAAATAATCAGCACCTTGGATGTATATGATTTTCTTGCCCAAGGATTTTTCTTTACCTGGTGCAATAAGAGATGGAGAAACAAGGATCCATTGTAAGCTGGATAGATTATTAACTAACAATAAGTGCAGTCATTCTCCTATATGAATATTGAAGCACTAGAACCTTCATTGTCAGATCATTTGCCTATACTAGTAAAATTGAAAGCCAGTATGAACACAAGACCAACGCCATTTAAATTTCAAAATTTTTGGATTGGTAATAACAAGTTAATAAAGATTCTGGAGGATAATTGGAGGAAGGACACATGTAATAATCCCATCAGAAATGTGTGTTAAACATGAAAATTTTGAAACAAGACTTGAAAGACTTCAATCAAGAGGAGTTTGGGAACATAAGCTTTACTAGCAAACAGAAGAAAGAGCAGTTACAAAATATCCAACTTGTACTTTAGGACCAAATACAAAGTTGTAGTTTCTAAAGGAGCAATGTATAATGGAATATGAAGAGCTGATAAAGGCTGAGGAGGAATTCTATAAAGCAAAATCAAGGGTGAAATGTTTTAAACCTGGGGATAAAAATACCAAGTTCTTCCATAAAAGTGAAAGCAGACCAAGCAAGAAATAGGTTGCTATCAGTGGTAAAAGATAATGGAGAGGAGGTAAATAATTATGAAGAAGTAAAAAACAAAAAAAAAAAAGAGGCTGTGAATTTCTACCAAGAGCTGTGTACTGAAAAAAAATGAGTGGAATGAAAGGAAGCAAAGTAGACTGGAGCAAATTGTAAGCAAGAAAATATATGAAGAACAAGTAGCTAACCTGGTGGAGAAAGTAACAAAAGAAGAAATAAAAGAGATACTATTTAAAATGAAAGGGAACAAAGCCTCTCGGCCAGACAAATTCACAGTGGAATTCTTCAAAAATAATTGGAGCACAGTGGGGGAAAAGGTGCGTAGTGTAATACAATATTGCTTTAGTTACTCTTATACGTATATGCCTCCCAACAGCACAATCATTTCTCTCATCCCTAAAGGGGAAAGACCTAAAAGTATGAAGGAATATAGGCCTATTTCTTGATGCAATATGCTATACAAGCTGTACTCTAAGATATTGACTAAAAGACTAAAATTAGTGTTGCATTTCTGATAAGTCAACAACAAAATGTATTCATTCAAGGAAGACAAATTTGAGATAATATAATGGTGATACATGAAGTGGTAAGCGGTAACCATAGGAATGACGAAAAGTCTAGAGCTGCTATTAAGGTGGACATAAAGAAAGCATACAACACTGTAGATTGAAAATTCTTGTGGGAAACTTTGAAAATAATGAATTTTCCTGAAAAGTTGATTGGGTGGATACAAAATGCGGTGACCATAGTGAAGTTTCTCTGAACATAAATGGTGTATTAGTGGGGTATTTTGGAAATGAAGGGGTTTAGGCAAGGGGATCCCTTTTCCCCATACTTGTTCCTAACAGCAATGAAAGTGTTTTGAATGATTTTGGAAGACAATATAAAGCAGAATAGGTTTAAATTTCACCCAAAGTGTAAATGTATGAGATTAACACATCTTATATTTGCTGATGATCATTTTTTAATGTCAGGTGCTACTTAAAAGTCAGTGGGTATAATGAAGAAGACAATAGAGCAATTCAGCACATTATTTAGCCTAAACTAGATAAATAGAAGAGTGAGATTTTTTAAGCAGAAATATCAAATGATATAAAGGGGAAGTTAAGCAGGATGATGGAAATGCCAACTGGTAAACTACCAGTGAGATATTTGGGTTTCCTCTTATCTCCACTCGATTAACTTCTGCTGATTGCAAACTAATATTTGATAGCAGCTAGAAATAATGGATGGGCATCTAAAAAACTTTCATATGGAGAAAGAATGCAGCTCATAAAATCAGTATTGAACAGTATCCAGCTATATGGGTCTAAGCTATTTATTTTACCAATAGCTGTGATTAAGAGGATTGAAAGCATGCTTGCTTCCTTCCTATCTGCAGATGTAATAAATGATCACTATGGAGCTAAGGTAGGATGGAAGGAGATTTGCAAACCAAGAAAGGAGAGAGGACTAGGCATAATTAAACTAAAAGTGTGGAATCAATGTCTAACAATAAAGCAGATATAGGACATATGTACAAAAAAGGATTCACTTTGGATAATATGGGTACACTCAGTAATAATAAAAGATAACTGTTTCTTGGACATGAAGACAACTGCTGATTGTACATGGGTTTGGAGAAAGATGCTACAATTAAGGGAAATATCTTAAATGAAGATGAAAATGATGATAGGCAATAGAAGTGATACATTTTTATGGCTGGACTATTGGCATCCTTTAGGCCCATTGATGAAGCATTTTTTAGACCAGTAGAAGGAATGCAAAAGCGGACACAATCATCTTGAATGGAAGCTGGAAGCAGTGTTTTAAAAATTAGACCGGTCAATGAACCGGAGGGAGGTTCGGTTCAAGGTTGGACTGGTCGAATCAAGGTTCAATATTTTTTTCTTCTTTAATTTAATTTAATGCATAATATAACAATGAATACTATATATACCCCATCCTGTTGAACTAATTAATGCATTACTTGTTTGAATATAAAAATATTCTAAAATTTGTAAAAAGCAATACATGTTTTGCCCATCATTCAAGTGCAATCAATTTGTTTTAATCATCAACTATTCTCATTAAAATGTATTTTTGCCTCACACAATTAGGGTGAGGCTCCCAAATTAGTACTAAATTCTCAAACTTTTTTGCCACGCACAATCGGGATGTAGCTTCCGATTCACAAACTTTTTTGCCACACACAATTAGGATGCAACTCTCAATTCTAAACCTACCCTTTTTTTCTCTCTCCTCTTCTAAATGCCTAGGCCGGGGTTCAAACCCTGGACCTTGGCACAAGGGTGTTCCTTGGCCAAGCACACTCTTAGTTGTCAAATCAAGAAAACAATTGAGTATTGAAAAATCAATTTCATGGTACACATATGGTATATTAAGACATTTATAATTATTAAAATGATTGTAAAATAATCATACATGTAAAAAAAATTTAAATTTCTCATAAATCTAATACACTTTTGTCTTTTTTGTAGATGTAATGATCTAAGCTATACTAGAGATAAATTTACTTTAAAAAATACATCACAAGATGTTAATGAAGTTGAAAACATATATCAACAGTCTGGTATTTATGTAACATTTGAGCGAGACTATTCAAATAATTTAGATATAAAAGGATTCTAATAAAAAGCTTTTGACACAAGGTAATAAAAAATTTTATTTCATAATTCAAATTTCTTAAAAGAAGAAATTCAATTAAAAAGTTTGCCCACTAGCCTCCTAAGCTGTCTACAATTTGCTTATTCTATTTGGTAAATATAGATCGATATTAGTTGCAAGAAAATATAGAAATAATAAATGTGTTTTAAATATTTTTAACTTGACTATATAAATTGATTAGATTAACTTAAATCCTTAGTATATTTGTAACATAATAAACGAATGTTTTAGTCATGTCGCACTGTATTGCATGGTATACTTCAATATCGTAATATGTTTTACAGCATACGACAATCTGTTAAGAAATGTTATAAAATATAAAAGATAATATGTATCGTTAACCACTATGAGTTCATATACTGAATTTAGTTGATCCTTTAAAGTTGTACACAGATTTTGAATGTGTTTCATGTAATAAATTTGCTTGTTTAGTTAAAAAAACATAAGGCATCACAATATCACATGATTGCTATATGTAGATCATGAGGTTGAGACTCTTTGTAATCAGAGAATACTCACAAGTTTAGTTGTCGACTGTTCAGTACTCAGAGCCTTTTTCTTTTTTTATGACTAAAGTGAATTAAGGGATGACATAAATGAATTCAGTGATAACACTATATGTGAGAAGTACAACATTACACTATCTATTACCTTATCGAATTTATAATGCTCGAAAATTTTGTTTAAATGTCTAGTATCTTTGTTTATGACTATTCTTCTTTGTTCTACACACTCATTTTCTGTAATTTTTAAATGATATCCTTCTTAGAACTTTTAAAAGTAAATAACGCCAGATAAAAAGGATGAATAACACAGTGATTAGAAAACCTTGACGTCTTCACTTGAAAAGTATTCACAAAGCCAAACCTAATCAGAAAGGCTTTTGATGATTGAGGAGGGATTCTAAATTGCCACTTTCATAGTCTAAATTCAGTCTGCTGAAGATTGTTGAAACGCCGATTTCTACATTGTAAATTAAGTTTTATCCATAGTTATTTTCGCATGAGCACTAGCATCATCAGTGATATCCTTTTGCTGCAACAAAACAAGAAAATAGGAAAAACTCGCAATCTCATGTAGCATTACTAATCTAATCATCATTTGTTCCATTGCACTAAAAACTTTGGTAAGCAATCAAGTTGTTTCATACTATTTACTAGAAAACGATTGCTATGGCTGCTAACATTGACCACCTAAAACTAGCACACACCTAGAAGAACCCAAATAAACAATTAAAACTATCCAGTAAAATCTCAGAACCAACTCGACTAGTAAACTATGAGTTTCAACTCAACTCTACCCTGAAAAATCTGCCCACAACAATAAATCTCACAAATAATATGGTAGATAGTCCTTACTTCAATCACTCTTTGCAGCATTTTTTTTTTTCTTTTAGCTTTCTCAATATCAGTCCACTTTTTGACTTGCCACGTCCCATATCTACGACATACAGAAGTTTCTTAACTGATCAATAGTTGGGCCCTCTCTCCAATGACCTTTCCAGTTCCATGTTATCAAATATATTGAATTCAAAAATCTCTTATTCCATTAATTTGGAGCATATCAAACACCCCCTAACTCTAATTAATACCATCACTAGATATTAGTAATACAGGTAGAGAGGGGAAACCCACCTCCAAATAACTCTCTGTGGACTCATTTGAAAATTACCATAGTTCAATAGGTTTTATGGAAAGCAATATTTTCACATGGTTGGTGTTATTGTTAGAGCAAAAAATTTTCTGCTAGAGCAATTTTGCTCAAATGCCAAACTTACCCTTAATAAATCAACTCCTAGTCTTTTTATTAGATTAATGACTCCTCCCCTCTCTCTAATTATTTATTCTCTCTCCTTATCTAATTTTCTCTCTCTCAGTTTTGCATTTCTCTCTCTCTCTCTCTTTCTCTCTCACATTTATGTATTACTTTCCATTCATTTATGTATTACTTTCTAATTCTACTAACTTGCTATGTTCATTAATTTTTTTTATACTAATTCTTTTGTTTCAATATGTTATTCTATTTTTATTTGACAAACTATTTTTAATAGTAAATTCAATTTATCTCAAACAAAAAAATTAAAAAAATGCAAAAAAAAAGGACTTGTACCATTTATTTTATATATAATACTAAACAAAAAAAATTCTTTCTAAACTTTTCACTATTATAAAATAAAAGTAGTTTGAGAAATAATTTTGCCATAGTCCCCAGTTGTGAAAAAATAGCAAAGCATCGTAATATTATGCAAAAAAATAAATGTTATTCATTTAACTAAAATTTACTTGCAAATTTAAAAGATAATTAAAAAATGTAAAGGATTTGTGCTTGTTCAATATGTACATAAATTTATTTAAAAGGGTGAAAAAAGGGGACTTTGGTGGATATCTATATGTGTGTTTGTGTGTGTGTACACACACATAAAAATCTGAATTATGAAGATCCAAGAATTTTGTCAAAGAAAGGAACATTAAAGGTTTTTATATTTTTTAACAAGTTTTGAATTCACTTTTCTTAGCAAGAAACTACTTTAGAACTGACTATATAATCCCTAAAAGTCTATCACTAATTTTTTGAATAAATAAAATTAAAAACAAGCAAAACCAAAAGGTGATAAAGGTGGAAATGATAAGTTGTGTGTATTAATAGAAGTCTTAAGAAAACAACGTAGAAAGAAAAAAAATTAGGAAAAGATAAGAAGTGGAAAAATTATGAAGATTTGAGAGGGAAGGAGGGAGGGAGGGGGGGGGGGAGAGAGAGAGAGAGAGAGAGAGAGAGAGAGAGAGAGAGAGAGAGAGAGAGAGATAAGGGAGTTGATTTAGGAAGTGACTGATTAATGCAATTAAAACTCTAAACAATTAATGAAATATATAGTTTTTGACTTGTCAAGGGTAACTTTGAGATTTGAGTAAAAATTGCTATAGCAGGAAAATTTGTGCTCTGGCAATATCGCCAGCCTTATCACATAATTGCTGCAATATTATCCTATAACCACACCTACGAAGAAATAATTTGTGAGGAACTCCATATGCAATGATACCATTACATCCCAGTTCGGGAAAGATGAGGAGTTAAATTCTGTCCTTGTTGTGGTTTTCTTGAAAATTTTCCAGTTTAGGGAAGGAGAGAAGTTAAATTCTGTCTCAATTGTAATTTTTTTGAAAATTTTTTATAAATTTAACACGTTTGTCAACTACTTTTCTGCACCAAAAAAGTTAAAGCAGTTTTAGAAAAATGTTCTTAAAAGCGCAAATCGAATCGAAATAAAGAAAAAGTAGGAAAAGTTGAAAACATTTAACAAAAGAGAAGGCTTTGGTTAACAATGGAGCAGGGAAGCAATGTGTAAAATGAAATAAGTATAATAATAGGATTAGAGATGAGCTCAAGCAAAGCTAAATGACAAAGGAGACTCTGGTCTCAGGAGAGGAAATAGACAAGTGGAGAGAATAATGGATCCAGCAACATGCAGCCAGATCTTACCTTCAGGTTGTTCACAGACTAAATTTATACTCAAAATTGGTAAAACATTTTCAACTCTTTTTTTTTTTTTCAAATGGCAGTAAATATTAGATTAAAAATTAGATTAAAGCTAAAGGTATATTGAAAGTCACCAAACGATGTTGATAAACGAAATTAATTAACCTCTCAAAGTAGTAAACGAAATTAACTAACCTCCCACGTACTAATGACAAAAAATATTTTCACCTCGGACCACAAGAAAAGTTTTACCTTAAATGGTTGATGCACTCATTTTTTAGGCTACATGCAATCGTGCTCATTTAGAAGCCAAGTTCCCTTCAATAGCAACTGCTAATATAGAGGATGACTGTAACTTTCGCTAACACTTCATTTATTTATTTGGTCCTTACAATGAGAACCAAAATGGCAATTTTAGTAACCACACTTTCTCCCGACATACAAGCCATAAAATCTGGTCACGAATTACTCATTTTCCCCGAAACATTGACATCATTCCTCGCCTGTCGTTTAAGGATCTGCATGCCATAAAACCAGGAATCAATTAAACCCAGGTCACTTGGAAAACGAAAATGCTGCACATCTTGCGATTAGTTGAAAAACTGAGTCCTGTAGCTCTCACTGTTGGTGCACACTGGCAGTCGCAAGTACCATACAATCAACCGTGTATCAAATCATAATTTAGCAAAGTGCGCAATCCCTAACAAAGACAGGGCAAAAGAAGAGAAGCAGCAATGGTAGCGAGCAACAATGCATCCTATGCCTGAGGTCGATCACATGCTGATCAACAGTAAGCAGTTATATGTTGACGGTCATGCAGACTTGCCTTTTCCCTCGTTCGGCAAATTGGAAGTTCAGATGGTAGCAACTAAATTTTTGTGGTAAAACAAAAGCATCAAAATGAAAAAAAAAAAAATAAACGTTTAATGGGCAAAAGGGATGCTCATTTTAAATGATTTTGGAGAGAAATCATTGGCGAACAGAGAGGCAACCATGCTTCATAAAGTCCCATGTGTATGTAGAAATCAGAACAACAGTGTCCAAGATTATCAAAGAAGATAAAATGGAAAAGTAAACTCTAGATGGTGGTCACATCTAAAATACACGAGACCAGACTCAATCTTGTTTGACCCTAGGTATGCGTGACATATATTGTATAATCATACCTAGCCGTTAACCGTAAGGAGGGAATGGGGATTTTTCTGCCTTTCAATCAGGCTCGTTTATGACAACATCATGGCAGCAAATCAAGGCTGTCTAACAATATAGGGTCTAATTGTGGCAATGCGTGTTTTACTTAGCATACAACAATTTTTTTTTTTTTTTTTTTTTTTTTTTTTTTTTTGCGTACAACAAAATATTTTCACTCTATATACTTTTACTTTGTCTCCTCTCTCCCAAAACCACTAGGTTCTTCCCTTCTATTTTAGACTTGGTCAAGGCAAAGTAACAGAAGCAGCAAAATTGGATTGCAGAAACAGCAAAAGTGCACAGCATAAATATTAAGAAACAGATTTTTCTTGCAGAAACAAAAAAAAGTCCACCGCAGAAATATTAAGAAAACAGAAATTAGGCTAAAACGGAAAAAAGTAACCGTTTGAGGACAAATGTCTACCGCATGCCTCATTATTCAACATTTGACAGCATAAAAATGGTTACAATAGAATGGATGACGAAGCAATCACCATAAAAACACACACTCAACAAGTCCAGTTAAGAATAAAAGCAGTTTAAGAAATACATTAGGATAGCAAGTTAACACATGTATCAAACATGTAATAGCACCAGTTTGCAACCAAAAAGAGAAATAGAAACACAAAAAATAGCTAACTAATAAATACATACTTTAATTATTTGGCTTAGCAAAAATGAGAATACACTTTAACAAAGCGCATAATCCCGAAAAGCCACTGATAGCATCTCACAAGCACAAGGGCAAATTTGTAATACCAAGGACCTTCCATGGGTACTTTAGTAATTTGGCCAATTTTGGGTGATGAAGCAAATAACAAATTGTTGAGGGACTAAATTGTAATTAGGGAAATTTTATTTTCTTTAGCTTGAAAGAAGACTAGGTCTTCTTCTTCCATTTATTTCATTTCCCCTCTCTTCCTTATTTTCTTCTTCTACTACTTCTTCTCCTTCTCTTCTCTTTGCTCTCTCTCTGTGTCTCCCTTTTTCTATTTCACTCTCAAGAAGAAGAGGAAGTTTGGAGCTTCAACTCAACCTTGTACTCAAGGTATTATTCTTCTATTTTATTTTACTTCTCATGGGTTTTGTTTAAGATAGTAGCTAAGAGTATTTAGTGTATGATTAGAGGGTTTTTATGCTTCTATGAGTTTATGCTTTTTAGTAGTCGTGTTTGTGTGTGTGTTAGTTGGTGGAATGGTGATGAATGTGGGTGAAGAACTTTGGAAGATCATGTGTGTGATTGTTATGGTGTTTTGGATTGATGAGTATCTTGAGCTTGCAATGATGGCCTTATTGTGCCATTTTTGTGTCATTTGGTTTTGGTTTGAGCTTGGAGTGGAAAGGATTGGAGGTTGGGTATTTGAAGGGTTGTTTTTGCAAAAATTCGTATGCGAGACGTGGGTGGAGTGCAGCAAGCCATGGTTAGGGCTCGGAGTGCCATCACCCGCGACAAGTCTCTACCTTATAAGCCGCAAATGAGGCTAGTTGAGCCGCGGCTGCGGCTTAAGGCAGATTGGTAGCATCTATTGTCTGCCTACCAAGCCGCAAGTAGGCTAAGGCCAGCCGCGAGCACCTGCGGATAGGCCTTTGGCCTACAATCCGCAGGTCAGTGTTTGTGATCTGCGGGCGCGGATCGTGAACTCCTACCCGCAGATCACCCTTTTCCTTTTGTTATTGACCTTCTTTGAGTCCTAAGTTTAGAGTGAAGTTTTATTATGTTTTCTTGGTAGAATTAGAGTGTGATCAAGTATTTGATTATGTGATTTAGGTAAAGATAGTGATCGTTTCTATTCGAATTAATTGGTTTAGCTTGGACCGAGGTGAGTGGTACATGTATCCTTTATATCTTTGAAAATGTATTTTTCATAACGATGTTTTGTAAACTATTTTGCATATGTTAATGTGACATGAGTATGAATATGTTAATGATTTGCCATAGATATGTAAATGTGGTCAAATGTGAATGAATGAATGTTTTGTGATTGAGCTCTAGTGTAGAGTAATTATTGATGTGACTAGTTCCTTAAATTTGATGGAAGAGATATGATCTTTGCCCGCGCTAACCGGGGAGTGTTAGCCTTATGTTTTGAACCGTATTAACCGAGTTGTAGTTAACAACTGGATATCCAAGGTCAATGTGCTTTATTATTTGAGCTCTCTCTTTAGTATCTATATGCAATGTTATGTGGGCCACATTTATTTGTATGAATTACAATTAAAGTGACGATTATTCAAATGATATCTTGTATATGTAAATGTAACATACTCAGCCAATAAAGTGATACTTGTACTACTTATTGAGTGAGTTTTCACTCACCCCTTTGTTTTTATACGCAGAGAAGGATGATTTTGGAATCAAGGATTGAGTTTGACTTTTGAAGCTAGGATCAATGATGATGGATTGGCTAGTGGTATATGTGTAATATTGTTTAGAATCTGTTATAATGTATTTTGATACTCTAGTATTGTAATTGAAGTATAAAGTATAAAGCACTTAGCACATTGCAAGCTCAAGAAGGGTTCGTTCATCATTGACAATGGTGTGCAAGTCATTAGAATTTGGTTCAAGCATATTCTTGGACTCAAGATTTCATTTGGACTTGAGAATCATGGAGCTCAAATGATGAAGTTGGGCTTAAAGTTTATTCATCGGCTATGAGTTAAATATGCGTTCAAAGAAGATTCAAAGAAGCATCATCTAGGCCAAAGATTGATATATTGGTTATGGATCAAATTTGTCTTCAAAAGAGGCCCAAAGAACATCACTTAGTCCAATGGAAGATGTGTGCAAGTGGCTGGATGTTGTTGGACTTGTTGGAGGTCTTCAAAGTCGCAAGATGGAGGCCCAATTGAACTTAATGAGGGATGTCCAGCCCATGAAAATGTTTTGGACGAATTTTCAGTATTTTTAAGTCTTTTATGTTAAGTATTTTACTTAGTTTACAAGTTGTAATCTCTTAGAAAGCTACCATATTGTGATAGGTTGCAACTAGTGAGTTTCGTTAAGCTTCTAGAATTTTCTATTAGTTGTTTTGTAAGCCTATTTATAGGCAAGTTACTGTTCACAAATTTGATATATGTGAGATTAATAAATTTTGTGAGTTTTTTTCTCAATTGTGAGAATTACTTCTTAGTTCTTTGGATTAAGAACTACTCTTAATCTTATCAAGGGTGATCTTTGTGGCGACTTGTTCAATTCCTTGCTTAGAGTTTTTTTTTTGATTGGTTTGTATTCAATCCTTAGATTGTCAACTAGGTATCTACTCACATTGTTGTGTAGGGGTCTAGATTGCTTCAAGACGGAGGAATTCAACGAGATTGAGGGAGCTTGAGGCACAACAACTCCACGTCTTTGATGATTTGGACGTGTTCCAAGATTGTCAAGAGTTAACGAGTTGATTTTCTTAGAGATTCAAGGCTTTCTTGGCTAGTCTCTTCCGCGCGTTCACATCAGTACCTATTATTGATGATTGAGGATTGTGCAGCTTAGTATATGTGGGTTTAACTCTCCTTAGCTTAGTATGGATTGTGTAGTACATGTTACTTAGTGTTAGTAGCGTAGCTCTAACCTCGTTATAATTGCAGAATGGCACCTCCTAAGAAAGTCAAGGTGTGTAATTGTTGCCATAAGGTCCACTTAGGAGAATGTAGGTGGAAAACGGGAGCTTGTTTCGGTTGTAGAGAGTTAGGTCACAAGGTGAGCGACTACCCAGATTCTAAGCAAAGTGAGAGTGGAAAAGAACTTAGAAACAAGTCAAATGTGGATACCAAGCGATCTCAACCAACTTGCCAAGTATATGCTTTGACTCAACAAGACGCGAGAAGAGTCAAGACGTGTTGCTATTGCCAAAAGTTACACAAAGGTGAATGCAAGTTTAAAATAAAAGCGTGTTTTGGATGTAGACAAGTAGGACATAAGGCAAATCACTGTCCAATCACTGCACGGAGTGAAAGCAACTACACCCAAGGAGAGTATCTAAATGCTGATGCGGTCCAACCCCAATTAAATTCCGAGGTGTGCACTTTGACTTCACAAGATGTAGAGAAAGCAGAGGACGTGACAACAGGTATGGGGACAACTAATCTTTTACAGTTCTTGTTTTGTTGGATTTTGGAAACTGTCACTCTCATTTTCAAGAAATTCGCACAATTACTAAACGTTAAACCACGCACTCTAGATTATCTATATAGGATAGAAACTCCCTTCCGAAGGATTTTGATTTTCAATCCTAGGTTTGATGTGTGAATCCTAGATGGAAAGGAAGTTATGGCAGCTAAACATAGGGAGTTTGGTTTTATATTAAGTATGGGATAGTTGTTTCGATATCAAGTTCGTGTAAATTTTGAAAGGGGAAGCGTCGATTATCCTATTCCTAAAACTCCATTCTTTTCTTTTAAAAGTGTGTAATAGAAATCTGAGAGGGAGAAAGTCGTATCAATTCTATTCACCTTGTAAACCTTGAATGCCATTGAGAGAATATGTGTGAATGCTTCTTGGCCTAGGTAGTAGATACCTACCGGAAGGGGTGGTGAAAATTTGAAGACTTATTAATCATGAGGAACTTTTGAATGTGTTTTCCTGTGGAACTGTTGAGCTGATCGCCAAAAAAGGGAAATCGATTTTGAGGTTAACTTGGTACCATGACCAAACCTATGTAAGATTTCTTATAGTTTGATTCTTACGAACCATAAGAGCTTAAAATGTTCGTTCAATTAGGAGGTGTGAAGTGGTTTGAGCTATTGAATAACTATTATTCGGCTATCAACCATCATCAGCTTAAGAAGCCTTGAGTCAGGAAATGTAAGAACTATGATTGTGATATTCATGAAGCAAATTGAAGAATTGAATTTGGAGATAGTGGTTTCGACTCTCATCGTTTGACTTACTTTAGTTAGAGGATCGAAGAAACACAAATGAGAGATAACGAATTGATGAAGCTCAAAGAAAGAATTAGGAGTGAAAAGTTGTCCAACTCTCAGTAGCACGAAGAGAGAAATTGCTAAGTACATGTCAAGTATCTGGAGTACCAACGAATGAAAGCGAAGTATCTATGACAAATTGGATTGTTAAAGCCTCTAGCAGAATTGGGTTAAAAGTAGCATAGTGCAAACTACCCAAACGGATAGAAATTTGGAGTACATCATTTAGACATTGAAAACAAGCTTCAACAATAGTTACCATAATAGCATCAACCTAGCACCTTTTTAAAGTCTTATATGGAATGAAGTGTAGATCACCCTTATATGAGGATAAAGTAGATGAGAAGGCTATATCGGAACCGAAACTGGTACTAGCCACCATAAAGAAGATTTTAGGGTGAAGGAAAATAATAAAATGGCTCAAGACATACAAAGAAGTGGAAAGACTTAAAGAGGAAAATCATGGGAATATCAAGAAAAAGGACTAGGTACATCTCAAGACTTTACCGATAGATACTGTAGAGAATTGAGTGTGAAAAACGTGGACTACTAGAAAGTTTAGAGGAAGTTGAGAGTTAGAATTCAAATTAGGGAAGTAAATATCTGTCTCTAGTCATATTATCTAAGTATTTGTCTATGAAGACTCGACTAACGAGGATAGTGCCGGTTTCGAGTTATTAACTATAAAGACGAAGTTTTTGAGGAAGTAGACTTTTGCATAAGTCAAAGTGCAATGGTCCAATTCTCGAAGTCTAAGAAGTCATGTGAGAACTTGAAGAAGATAGAACTGGAAGAAGAAATATTCAAGTTCATTATATGTAGATGGTAGTTATGAATGAGGTACCGATTAGCGATACTAGAGACGTCGACCTTAAGAAGGAATGTAATGAAGGAATCTCAGTTTTTCAAGCTTTTGTTCCTCGATATAGCACGAAAATAAATGAGATATGAAGTAATACTAGTGATTGGAGTAGTATAAGAGAAGAAATCACAATGTACGTGTTAGGTGTTTGTATGGTAATATCCTAAGTAAGGAAAAGTATCAACTATAGATAGGATTGTTTAGCTTTCGGCGATGCTCAAAAGGAGAGTTGGAACATGTAAGTATGGATATCATAGTTGGCTACTAATAATTTAGGATGAAGAGGGTAAGAAGATGGGACCAGGACTCGTATAAGCTATCGGGGAGAAGATTTCAGTAATAGAGGAAAGAAAGAAAATGGTTGAAAACTTATAAGGAAGTTAAGCTAACTTGTAAAGAAGACAGTTGAATTTTTTTTAATAAAGAGAAAGGGTATATCACAAGACTTTAGAATGAAGGATGTAATATCATTTGGGAGGAATGAGAAGTTAAGTGTAAGATAAATAGGGGACCAATTGGGATTCTAGAGAAAATGGTAGAGTTAGCTTACAAAGTGGAGTTGTCTTTGGCCTTGTTTAAGTTCATAAATGTTTTTATTCAAGCCGTGTATTGAAGTACGAGTGAAATTGCTATTAAAGGAACTTGACCAATAGGGAGGAGTTTCTGTGGGTTATAGATCACGAAGCACAGTTTTGAGAGAAAGATTATCCTATATGTGGAGGTGTAATGATCAAATTATAAGTATTCGGAAAACTAAGTGAGAACTTGGAGAAGGAAATGTGAGAAGAGTGTAATATCAAGGACCTTCCATGGGCACTTTAGTAATTTAGCCAATTTTGAGTGAAGAGGCAAATAACAAATTGTTGAGGGACTAAATTGCAATTGGAGAAATTTTTTTTTTTAATTTTCTTTAGCCTAAAAGAAGACTAGGTCTTCTTCTCCCATTTATTTTCATTTCCCTCTTTTCCTTATTTTCTTCTTCTTCTATTTCTTCTCCTTCTCTTCTTTTGCTGTCTCTCTCTCTCTCTCTCTCTCTCTCTCTCTCTCTCTTCTCTCTCTCTGCATTCCTTTTTATTCTCTCTATTCTCTCTCTTGAAAAGAAAGTGAAGAATTTCTATTTTCAAGGAGAAGCAAGAGGTGGAAACTTTGAGACTTCAACCCTCTACTCAAGGTATTATTCTTCTATTTTATTTTACTTCTCATGGGTTTTCTTTAAGATAGTAGCTAAGAGTATTTAGTGCATGATTAAGGGGTTATGGAGTTGTTTATGCTTCTATGAGTTTATACTTTTTAGTAGTAGTGCTTGTGTGGGTGTGAGTTGGTGGAATGGTGATGAATTTGGGTGAAGAACTTTGGAAGATCATGTGTGTGATTGTTATGGTGTTTTGGATTGATGAGTATCTTAAGCTTTAGCATGTGTAATTATGGCCTTATTGTGCCATTTTTGTGTCATTTGGTGTTGGTTTGAGCTTGGAATGGAATGGATTGGAGGTTGGGCATTTGAAGGGTTGTTTTTGCATAAATTCATAAGTGAGATGTGGGTGGAGTGCAGCAAGCCGTGGTTAGAGCTCGGAGTGCCATCACTTGCGACAAGTCTCTACTTAACAAGCCGTAAGCGAGACTAGTTGAGCCGCGATCGCGGCTCAAGACAGATTGGTCGCGTCTAGCTTCTACTCTCCGAGCCGTGGCAAAGCTAGACCAACCGCGAGAGCCCGCGGATCGGCCTCTGGCCAACAATTCGCAGGTCAGCATTTGGTGATTTGCGGGCGCAGATTAGGGTACCCTACCCGCAGATCACCCATCTTATGAGGGGTTTTTTGTTTTATTTTGTGTTTTGAGTCTAGAGTTGAGTTTTTATTCTGTTTTCTAGTAAGATTAGAGTGTGACTAGTGTTTAATTATGTGTTTTAGTCGATGACGGTGATAGTTTCTTTGGATTAATTGATTAGCTTGGACCGAGGTAAATGGTTCATGTATCCTTTATACTTTTGAAATGTATTTGGTCAAATTGATGTTTTGTAAACTATTTTGCATATGTTAAAGTGGCATGGGTATGCTATGTTAATGATTTGCCATGATATGTAAATGTGGTCAAATGTGAATGAATGAATGTTTTGTGATTGAGCTCTTGTGTAAGGTAATTATTGACGAGACTAGTTTCTTAAATTTGATGGAGGATATATGATCTTTGACCACGCTAACTGGGGAGTGTTAGCCTTATGTTTTGAACCGTATTAATTGGGTTATAGTTAACAACTGGATATCCAAGGTCAATGTGCTTTATTATTTGAGCTCTCTCTTTAGTATCTATATGCAATGTTATGTGGGCCACATTTATTTGTATGAATTACAATTAAAGTGACGATTATTTAAATGATATCTTGTATATGTAAATGTAACATACTCAGCCAATAAAGTGATACTTGTACTACTTACTTGAGTGAGTTTTCACTCACCCCTTTGTTTTTATACGCAGAGAAGGATGATTTTGGAATCAAGGATTGAGTTTAGACTTTTGAAGCTAGGATCAATGATGATGGATTGGCTAGTGGTATATGTGTAATATTGTTTAGAATCTGTTATAATGTATTTTGATACTCTAGTATTGTAATTGAAATATAAATTGTAACGTTGGGTTTTCATGAAGATTTGATTGATGTTTATCTTTAAATGTATAATTTAGGATGAATTAATTAGATGTTTTGACCTTTTGAACCTTGTGACTCAACTTAGTTTGGCCACAGCGATGCCACGTCCCGGGGCACGTTGCGTGACAAAATTGAAGTGCACAAAACTGCAGAAATGCAAACACTAACTTTATGCTTACGAATCCAAGACAAGAATACTACAAGAAATCCATGAGGCTTAGATCTGTATTTGATTAGGCACTCAGTTTGGGACACTGCCATGACTGCAAAACATCGGTTGCATCAAGAAAAGATTATCAATTCACTAAAACACACCCGGAAATAATACCACGAGGGTTTTCCCCGCCAAGATACGGGTCAATTTATACCATCAATGCCCAAGTGCCTAGCTCACTAGAAATATCATCACAGCCTTTAATATGTTACCTTTGTTTTAACGAAACTAATAATGGAGAAATACAAGTGCAGTCTTTTCTTCAACTAGTGGTGGTGGTGGTGGTAGTATCTGTAGTCACTGGAAATCAAGGGTTGTTGGGTTTTTCAAAGGGTATTAGTGAAGAAATCAAAAACCTAAAAGAGAGTGGGGCAACCACCCTTTCAAAATAAATCCCATCTCCCTGTTTGCCTCATTCACTGAGCTAAGCTAAATATTTTTCAGCTGTAAAAAGAATTTACCAGCAACAAAGAAACAGTGAAACCACTGGTTTTGAGGGTTTGCATACTGACAAAGCAATATTCATCCTGCTAGATAATCTCTCTTACACACAGCACACACTAACGATGGTGTTAGTACATAGCTACAGAAAGGCTCAGATAATATATGAAAAAAATTAAATGAGGCAAAGAAGGAAGGGCACCGTCATGGTTGCAAAACCCAATTGCATGCGAGGAGGTGGAAAATAACCCATCTCAAAAAAATCCCATCTGGGTGTCCAAATGCCTCCGTGCCCGATTCCAAATCAAAGAACAAAATTTTATAGCATTACCATGACAACCTTGTGTCTAGCGTGACCATTCTCGAGTGGTGATAATGATGAAGATGGCGAGGAGGACTAAAATTATAGGTATTAATTCATATTCATTTCCTACGTTTTTTGTCAAGGGTTTTTTTTATTTTTTTTTATTGGTTGCTGAGAAATCATTGGCGGATGTAAAAAGAGGGGCAACCACCCTTAGAAGCCCCATTAAACTCTCTCTACAGCCTCATTCTTTCATTCTTTTAAGTTGGAGAAGAAATGTTAGATTCGGGGCTAATTGCGATATAGAGGACCATTTTGCGGGATAATTGTGTATTTCGAGTTTTGGGTTGTCAGGTTTGGATTAGTGGGATTCATTCTCCAATTTCGTTCTCTCTATAATTTCATTGCCTTCTTATCCCATCATGTGGTGATCGGAATTGGGCACTACCAAAGTGTCGGACCAAAAGGTCGTGCCAATGTGTCACGGGCCGCTCGTCTCCCTCAGCGAAACCGACCCGTGCGGCTAGTGACGCTCCACTCGTCACGTCCACCTACCAACCGAACTGTGTGTCGCACTCCAAATATAGCAAAACATGCATATATAAGCTTTAGAGACACAGTGGTAAAATAGGAAATGAGAATTCATTGAATAATCGCAAACTGTACAAGTTTCGGTTTACACCCGTTCTCAAGTCCAACTCCTTATCACCCCCTATAGTAGTCCTGGCAAAAAACCCTAAGTGACAGGAGTAGACACTGTTTTTCTGTGAACAGGGAAAAAACACTAACTAGTCTATATACATGTACAAGAAGAATTAGCACCTAAAATTACATCACTATACTCCTGGTGCTTGGTTCTTCATGCTCTTCAAATATCGCACCGATCTGTGACCGGTGGTCCCATGCGTCCCGGGAGCAGGTGGTGCCGGGCGTGCGACTCCGTCCTCCCGTGAGTCACTGATAGGCATCTGCAAGCACTGTGCTAGACGTGCGGCTGCGACAGGAGTGCGGCAGGTTGTACCAGCTACTACACAAGTGCAATAAGAAGGAATGCACGAGTGCGATAGGGCACGAGAGCTGCGGCACGGACGCGCCAAGCAACGACCGCACGACTCTGGGTGCGGACTAGGCAAGCGCACGGGCGCGATTGGCAATGGCATCCTCCTCTTGGGCAACATACTTAGGGGACTTTAGCAAGTCACGGGACATAGCGTTTGGCCACCCCGTGACATTCTCCCCCACCTGATTTGGCGACGTCCTCGGAGCCGTTGAAGCCTTGCAAGCATCGAACATCTTTTGGAGGGCTCTGAGGTTTGTTGGTTGTTCCCAAGAATTTTCATTGTCTCCACATCCTTTCTGCGCCTTATGTCCCCTGAATGGATTTTCCAAGTCTTTATGATATGGCTTTAAAAGACTACCATGGAAAATCGAATGATCTTTCAACCACGTTGGGACTTTCGATTCCTTTGCAGCATCCACCAAGTGAGCTGGAGGTTGTTGCCCTGTAATGATTTCAAAGGGGCTCTTATTGGTTAAAGAACTCCCTTGTAGCATTAAAGCATAGTTGGGCCACCTCTAACAATTGCCCCCTATCTTTCTGATTGGCCATCGCAAAGTGTCGGAGATATTCTTCCAACATTCCATCAAGTCGTTTCGTCTGGCCATCAGATTTAGATTCGTCATGGGACTTGTGATTAATTTGGACCCGAGCAGTTCTTCAAGTTGGGTCCAAAATTTGTTAGTGAACCTGCGAATCGCGATTACTAACAATCTCCTGCGGAGTGCCCCAGTGTTTAACAATGTGTTCGAAGAAGAGTCGAGCAATCTCTTCAGCTATAGCGAACCGGGATGCAGGGATGAAAGTCACATACTCAGAAAAGCGATCTACCACCACCAAAATTGTTGTGAGATGCCCCACGCTTGGTAAGTCTGTGATGAAGTGGAGAGATACACTTTCCCAAGGTTTGAGTGGAACCGGAAGTGCCTCCGGCCCCAAAGCATTTATGCCCTCTTCCCAGCGCAGGTGCGCCAAGAAGCATGTTTCCCTTCGAGTTCCAGGCTTTCCTTCAGTTGTAGCGTCGAGAGATTCGTTCCATCAGCTCTTCCCACTGAGGCCCGAATCATACATGGATTGTTGCCTAGAACCATTAGAGCGTTGCCATGAGGGTATATGGCGATCCTTGCATCTCGTAAAAACTCCAACCCAATAATGAGTTTGAAGTCATCCATCTTCACCGCTGCAAAACTAGTCCGTGCCGCTAACGAACCAGCCTTTATGGACACGCCATTGGCAACTCCCACGATCGGTTGTGCGGCAGAGTTGATTGCCTTCACTCTGCCCGTGGATTCCTCCAACACTAAGCCCAATCGCTCTACCTCAGTGCTGGAGAGGTAATTATGGGTTGCCCCTAGTATCGATCATTGCCCGTATTGGCTTCCCATTCACCTTGTAGATCCACGTACATTAGGCCATTATTTTTGCCCCTCATTGGCCTAACCTGCTCAATTTCATCCTCCTCAAGGGTTGGCGGAGCCGCATCCTCCACGGTCAGCCTTCCCGTTTTGATAGCAGGGCGGTCTTTTTGTTTGGCAAGTGCCTTTGCTTGGCACTTAGCAATCGCCTTGTCAGTTTGGTCCACTAGGAGTCTTTTGGCTTTTGTTGTCCTCGTCGAGCCCTAAATGCATTGCACCAGTAGGAGAATGCCCCCATGGCATGCTCTTCTTAGCCGCACAACTCCTCGCCACCGTCTTCCTCTAAAGGCGACTCCTCTTGGCTAAGAAGATTGTCTCCCGCAAGCAAAGCATTGACGAGTCTCTTTGTTGGACATTCGGCCATTTTGTGTGGACCATAGCAGAGATGGCACCCATGTTTTTGTGTTTCTTCGTTATTGCTGCTGGTGCTTGGGCCTCGGCCCTTGGACTGCGTTTGAGCAGTGTTTTGTGGTGTGGAGGGTCGGTCTCCCCCACCATTTCCTCCATTTATTCGATGGAATCCGTTACCGGATCCCTGGGACTGATTGACCCCTGGACTCGCCTCTCGTCGCAATTCCAGCTGGTAGTCAACCAATCCCTCAGGCTTGTGCAATGGCTGAGTCCAGATCTTCAACCCTTGCTCTTTGTAGCTCTGCCCTCGCCCACGGCTTCAGGCCTTCTTTGAAGAAGAAGAGCTTATCCTTCTCTGACATGTCCGTGATGCTCAAGAGATAGGTCTGGAAGCTCTTAACATAATCTCGAATTGGGCCCGTCTGCCTCAATCCAAATAAGGCACGGCGAGCCTGCTCCTCAACATTACGTGGAAAGAACTGTCGCTTCATCCTCAGCTTCAGTCCCTCCCATGTGTCTACTCGAAGGCGTCCCGCTTGGATCTCAGTCCTTCTGGGTGCGCCTACCACACTTTGGCGTCCCCCGACAAGTACATGGAAGCAGTCGTCACCTTCTCGGCCTCTTCCCCCACATGGGTTGCCTCGAAGTACTGCTCCATGTCAAAAAGGAAGTTCTCGATCTCCCTTGCGTCTCTTGCCCCGCCAAACGTCTTTGGCTCGGGGACTTTCGGCCTGTGGAATGCCCTAGCCATCTCTGGAGCATTGGCCACATTGTTGTTGTTGGCAACCGCCAACTGGAGCACCCGCACCTCTGCATGGAGCTCCATCATTATCGTTCGCAATTCGGCAATTGCGTTGGTGTTCCCCGCGACACCTCCCTCTAGGGCCCGGGTCTCCACCGAAAGTTTTTGAGTGGTCCCTTGTTCCCTCTCAAGGTCCGCACTCAGATGGGCAAGGTCCGTCTCTGCCTGACCCACTCGCAGGTCCAGGGTAGCGGCACCTTCGTCACCCAAGCAAATCGAAGAAAGACGATTGACTACCCCCTCTAGGGCATCAATCCGTTCTTTCTGTGTATCCATCCTCGAGTTATCAAAAGCCTAGTTCCTCCCCCAAAGCTCTGATACCAACTGTCACGGGCCGCTCGTCTCCCTCAGCGAAACCGACCCGTGCGGCTAGTGACGCTCCGCTCGTCACGTCCGCCTACCAACCAATTGTGTGTCGCACTCCCAAATATAGCAAAACATGCATATATAAGCTTTAGAGACACAGTGGTAAAATAGGAAATGAGAATTCATTGAATAATCGCAAACTGTACAAGTTTCGGTTACACCCGTTCTCAAGTCCAACTCCTTATCACCCCCTATAGTAGTCCTGACAAAAAAACTCTTAGTGACAGGAGTAGACACTATTTTTCTGTGGAACAGGGAAAAAACACTAACTAGTCTATATACATGTACAAGAAGAATTAGCACCTAAAATTACATCACTATACTCCTGGTGCTTGGTTCTTCATGCTCTTCAAATATCGCACCGATCGGTGACCGGTGGTCCCATGCGTCCCGGGAGCAAGTGGTGCCGGGCGTGCGACTCCGTCCTCCCGTGAGTCCTGATAGGCATCTGCAAGCACGGTGCTAGGCGTGCGGCTGCGACAGGAGTGCGGCAGATTGTACCAGTTACTACACAAGTGCAATAAGAAGGAATGCACGAGTGCGATAGGGCACGAGAGCTGCGGCACGGACGAGCCAAGCAACGACCGCACGACTCTGGGTGCGGACTAGGTAAGCGCACGGGCACAATTGGCAATGGCATCCTCCCTTGGGCAACATACTTGAGGGACTTTAGCAAGTCACGGGACATAGCGTTTGGCCACCCCGTGACACAATGTCACCTGCAGTATAAAAGAGGTCAGAAACACAAGAGTCTGCGATATACGTCCGATGCTTAAATCAATAAGAGTTTGAATAAGAGAGCAAAAGAGATTGAAAGGCTTTTAGATGTACATAGAACCTACTTGTTTTAGGACAAGTGAGGAATTCCCATGCCTAGAAGGAAGAGAAAGACGATGAGAAGAATAGGTCCACAAATTGACAGTATAATTAACATGGTTCTGCTGTGTTAGATGTAGGCCAGTCCTTTGACACAGGCAATGCATGCAACATCAGTCACATATGATCAACCTCAAAATTGATGTTCAGCAGCTTGCTAAGCTCAATGGCGAATAGCTCGGCTCTGGGCTATTTGCTATTTCCCGAGTAATATTTTGAGGCTAAAGTGTTTCTGAGGCTAAGCTGATTCTGACCTCAACACAAGCTCTCCAACTCGAATGAGACGAGGCAAGTTTTTAGCTCATCATGTTTGAGCTCATCATCTATCAAGGCTAGAGGGAGTTGACAAGATTGACAGATGTCATCACATCATTGATTGACAGGATAGGTTCCTTGACAATTGTAGCTGACAAGGCATGACCATTTAATACGACACATCAACCATCACATGATTATTGAGGGTACATGGCTGGAAAAGGTGCCCTTTTGAGATGATTACTTTTGGGTCCCTCTATAAATAAGGAAAGGATTAACCTTCATTTTCACTTCGCGCCATCTTGATTATACTTCTGTCGAACTTGTTTCTTGAGAGTCAAGATCTTTCCCGACTTCCTTCACAGTTTCAATGCTTTTCTCACCGAGTAAATTCATCCGAAAAGTAAGTGATTTTTTCCAATTTCAACAATGGCTAGGATAATTAGAACATATAGGATAGTTAGGCCAGATGGAACCGGAGCTGAAAGGCTAGACCCACCAATGCAAAAATTAATTAGGTTCAGCTTCTAGACTATCAACAAATGTATCGAGAACCTGAGGCCTGGCAGCCTATTTGATAATGACACAAAGGGGTCAGACACTAGATGCAATGGAGAAACTGATTCCGACATCGGCTCGGAATTGCCATACAATAATGATCTCGAAGATGAGATCCTTGCTAATCAAGAAATGTTCGCGTCCCTTACACCCTGGGATTTAATTGACATCAACTTTGGCGATCTCCTAAACAGCTACAGCACTATTAGAGAAGTTTAGGCTGAGATGATATGAAAAAGATACCCTTTCCATAGGAGGTATGAACTGTACTTGCCTGAGTCAAACCATCGGGCTCATCTACCCGTAGAAGGCTTAGTAGCGATCTACACCGGTTAACTGGAAGCCGAACTTAGTATCCCTACCTTTAATTTCTTTCGAGACAATCTGCGGTATTGGAGAATGAGGATAACACAGCTAAATCCAAACATTATTAGAAAAATAATCGGCTCTGAGCAGACTTGTCAACATTTAGGCAGAGTCCTCATTGTCTCTCTCTTTCACTGTTTCTACACTATCAAGAAGCACGGAACTACTGAGGTTGGTTTTATTTTAGTTTGCGTTTCGGTAGTACAAAATTAGTAGTGGACATGCCAACGTCTATAAAACATTTGGCTACAATTGAAGTTCTCCAAGTTTGATTTAAAAGAAGTAGAAACATAACTACTAAACTAAGATGATTTTAACCTAATATTTACATAAGAGAGTTCTTATACTGCTAAGAAGTCATGAGGCTTTCCCAGCTTTCTAAAACGAACTATTAGGATTTATATTTACAAAAGAATTAAACCTTCAACAACTTGGAAATACAATCATGAAAATTGATACTTGAAAACACAAAAAGTTTGCCTTGAGCTTTTCAATTTTTCTTGGGCATGCAACCTGCAAATTATTCTTGAAAAGTCAGTAAAATAAGCTGGGGGGGGGGGGGGGGGGGGGGGGAACTACGAGTTGAAGAATCATCTTTCTTGGCCAAAATTGGGATCCATGGACTTGGATCCGCGAATACTTGGTCCACGGATCACACATCGAATGGCCAATTGACCTTTTCAAATGTCAATTATTCCTTTTATGCCTTTGAGACTATTTATGATTATAACCCTTAATTTTCTTCATGAAAATTTCTACCAAAATTGATCAATCGATCTCCAAATTTTGTGACATTTTTTGTACAAACTTGAATCAATTCAAAGTGAGAGAAATTGTGCTCCAATTGATCAAGATTGTGTTTAAACATATTTTCCTACAGAATCACATAAAATTGTGCATTAATTTTCTCAATAGAATTACAATTTTGGTACCCAATGTTTATGTTATTGACAGTTTTATTTTTTAAAGTTTAGATGAAAGCAAATGTCATATCAAATGTTTCAATTTTTTAGTATGTTTAGCTCTACTAACTAATTTTGTCAAAATCTTACTAGAATTCGGTAATATAAAAATCACATGCCAATGACTAAATTTTCAAAAAATTAGAAAAAAGAAAAAATTTTAATTGCCATAATTTGTAATTAAAAGCACTAATTTGAGTTCATACATGATAAAAAAGAAGATAAAATTGAAAAAATTGTTTGCATAGTGCATTTTTGTGTGTGCTTTAATTACAAATTATGACAATTAAATTTTTTTTCTTTTTTAATTGTTTTTGAAAATTTTTTTAGCTGACACCTAAGTATCACGTGACCAGATTCCGGTAAGATTTTGACAAAACTGGTCAATAGAACTAAATGTGCTAAAAAATCAAAATATTTAGTATTAGATTTGTTTTTATCTAAATTTTTGAGACTGAAACTGCTAATTCTCCAAACATTTAGTACCAAAACTGAAATTTTCTTTTTTCACAAAATAACAATTTCAACTTATAACCTTAAAATTTGGGAGAAAAGTCCTAATCCAAAAACAAAACCTAATTTGATGAAACAAAGTCAAAATGAGCCAAATTCATATTAAAAATACTAAAAACATACTAAAATTATGTATTATACCATATACTAAAAAATGTAATTTTTTACTTATCACTAATTCTTAAAAAAAAAAAAGAAAAAGAAAACTCTTTCTCTTTCCTCATACTATGTCCTTCCCTTGTAGATTAAGCACCTATCATTTACCTTTCCAAGTTTGGGGACAAATGTATGATCCTAGGCTGTCAGGAATCATAGGATGCAAAGTCTGGACTATCAGATTTAGAAATGTAAATAACAAATGCATGATCTTGGACTGTCAGGAATCATGGGATGCAAAGTCTAGGCTGTCAGACTTGGAAAAGTAAATGACAAATGTATGATCTTGGACTGTCAGAAATCATGGAATGCAAAGTCTGGGCAATCAGACTTGGAAATGTAAATGACAAATGCATGATCTTGGGCTATTAGGAATCATGGAATGCAAAGGCTGGGCTGTCAGACTTAAAAATGTAAATGACAAATGCATGATCCTGAGCTGTCAGGAATCATGAGATGCAAAGTCTGGGCTGTTAGACTTGAAAATGTAAATGACAGCACCTATAAAGAAAACAAAATTAACTAGGTGCAAGCTTATAACCCAATAAAGTCCATTTTAAAACCACATTAGAAAACTCCTTTAAGACATATTTGTTTGAATAGAAATTCATTCGAATTAATAGTACGTAAGAATAGAAATAAATAAAGCAACACGCGGTCGAGAATTTCATTCGAATTGATAGTAAGACACTCAATACTTCACTCTTCTCAACTAAATATAATAGCAAAATGCCTTACCTAAAGTCCATAAGACTTGGCAAATGAAAAACTAATACGAGAAGAAATTATTTATTAATATCCCAACTACTAAATAAGAAAAATTAGTATAAACTTGACTTGACAAAAAATTATGGAATTAGTAGATTTGGTTTGTCGTGACAACATTGTCTCTGTTAAGTGAAAATCTTTATTGACATCACGAGCGTCAATAACATCGATTCACAAATAATATTCATTTTTCCAATATCTAAAAGCCTACAGCATTTTACACACCTGCATATATTAATCTTTGTCGGTTACTTCAATTTAACTGCCTCTCTGGATAACACCTCGAATAACTCCCCTCTTCATAATTTTGATAATCATAATTTTCTTATCAACAAATCTTTCACCAAACAACAACAAATTTCTCTTTCTTCAAAAAATTTTGCCTAAATTAGCACTTATTTTATGGTCTAATCTTTAAGAATGATTACTTGAAGATCGAAAGTGGATGGAATTCTAATAACCCAATAATTCCGGATAAACTATCGAAAGTGGATGTAATTCTAATAACCCAATAATTCAGGATAAACTAAGTGTCTTAATTTTAACAATTAAATGTTTAAAACAACCCAGAATCAACCCTTGAACTTAGGGACAATTAGCATATAGTACTAATATGCTGATTATATGCTATTATTAGTATTAGCATATAATACTAATAATATTCCTTGAACAAAATTGCATATTGATTTGAGAAATTTCAATTGTCCATGAGAATTATAGCAATATGAAATACAAACAAATGATAAGTCGCGAAGATAAAACTTTAAGAATTAAGAAAACTGCGAATTTCAAAGTGTGTATATAAGTAAACAATAACCTAAGGGACAACGAAGCGCAATCATTTGAAATGTATAAGTCTCATGTTCGAGTCACTAAAAGATAAGTGAAGTTTCACTATTGATCCTCTTTATAAAAAAAAAGAAAAAATGATAATAACCTAGTAATAATATAAGCTGTCTCAGACAATGTCACAACCTGCGCCCATGTGTAACACGCCGCATATTAGGTTCACCTAATATGCAAGGCTCTAAAATCAAAGCAGTTGTAAATCACAGGTAACATAAATTTCAAAATACTCCAAATCATTGCAAACCATCTTCGAATAATAAAGTTTAACATCCATCAACATCATTAAATTCGCTTAGCTAAGATACATAACATGAATTTCTGTCATTTGCCTACCAACTAAATAGTCCCCAAATAGAATAATACAAAACATGAAAATAAACTATTGTCCTTGGTGCCTACCAACTATTTATCAAATATAACCGAAATCCTTTATTGCTGAAGCTAAGTACCTTGCTTGTCTAGTCCAAACTAAAAGTACCTGCAAAATAAATAAGATAAGTGGGATGAGCAACCAACACTGCTCAGTAAGTAGTTTCACTCCTTTCTCACTAGATTGGGTAGTTATATTTTACACACACACACACACACAATACATGCATTCATTCCATAACACGCAATTCATCATAATCATGCAAAATCAATAATACAGTAATATGTAACAAGGTTGTGGCATATCAAACGAAACATAATCCATACGTGCATACTCATACGTACATAGGTAGGCTCAGATTTATTCAATGCAGGAACTAGTCGGTCTAGATATCTAGCCTAACTTTTCCCCAGTTAGGAGGGTCACAAGCGTGCATGCATGTCCTGACTACTCACCGTCAAAGAGGTAGACGAGAACTAGTTCTCTCTGGTGTACAATAAATAACCAGAGCCAAAACATACATGTCATACATTCACACATCACACATACACATGCATATATATATAAATGGTCACAGTGCCACGATATATGGAGGAATTTTCACACATGTTCATGCCCATTTTGAGTTTCATATTACGAAAATATTCATGAAAGGAATAAATATATATACGCAAAGAATATTTCAAAACATGAGAAAGGGTAAGAACCACTTACCTCAAAATCCAAATCCAATCGTACTAATTCAGATAATCTTGATCCCAAGAACAATCACCCCCTAATTTTTATCAAAGGAAATACAAATTCCACCTTAATAATCATATATATAAAATTCTAAAACTTATAAACCTATTTTACGAATAGTTCTAAAATCCCAAATCACTACTAGAACCTATTTAGCTTTATTTGACTACTCAATAAGAAAGAAAAACTAAATCATAATAAACTCATAATCGAATTGATTTAGGAAAAAAAATAACTAAATGTTTAAGTCAAACGAATCCGATCTAAGAACATAAACGGAACCTACAACTTTCTATGTAAGAACCAAACACAGACTTATATTTTCCCGTCGGTCAGTGGACAGACTACAAGCATATTGCAAGGTAGACTAAATACAAGCATATTGCGGGTAGAATCTGCAATCACCATATTACATGGCATACTACTTTCGTTTTTTTTTCCCGAACGGACCACCACAACATTCTGCCTTTTCTGTTCAAGCAACGGGCAGCTAGAAATCATTCTTGTTGTAATCCTTTCAATATTTTATTATTATTGCTTCCCTTGGTAAAAGAAATACAAGTCCAAGCCTTCAGTTTCCATTGCATCCGTGGCCCACATCTGGTGAATTCATGCCACAGTTGCAATTTCCGTTGATTGTAACTAAACCACAAGGCCAAGGCAAATCGCACCCAAAGTTTAATTCTTGCCTTCTTCTGCCCTTTTTTTTTTTTTTTCAGTAGCCACGCCAGATCTACGGGAAAGACAAATTGTCCTCCTCAATGCAGTTATTAACACAATTGATCTTGTTTACCAATATAACAAAAGACTTAAAATCCTAACCGTTGTCGTTGATTATCAATTTCTCTAAAATTTTTCTTAAGAATCTAATCCTCAATTCCTCTACAACCCATCAAACTTATGCTAGATCTAGACACAATTAAAAATTAAATTCAAGAATTAAACTAACCTTTCTCACTGTAGGGATCGAATGAGTAGTCCGTCGCTCTTGGCTTTGCAAACTTTCTATCTTCTACTTGTTCTTGCCCTTGGAAGAAAACAGACGTAGGTTTAGAAATAAGGGAACGTCCTTTGACAGACTTTTATAAGAAAAAGAAAAGAATTATTCTATTTAATTATATTATCTTCTCTTTTTTTTTTTTATAGCAATAAACCCCCTCACTTCTTTAAAACTTCATCTAGCCTCAAAATATATTTTTCACACTTGATCATTAGCCCATAAATTTAGGGCACGGGTGTTTCAGACAACAACTTGTTTATTCATTTTCTTTTATTTATTCTGACTTGCATATATGTCCGTTTGTGGTAGTGTCAAAAACTGATTTGACACACAAACAGAGAACATTTTAAACTGAAAATACCATAATGCATTATGGGGTATATTATATTCCCTACAGGATGGATCGAACTAACTAGCAAGCTATAATTCTTAAATAAACCTGCCCGATGTTCTTAGCATCACGGTCATTGGTCCAGATTGACCAATGATTGTGAGTCCAATGAAGGAATTTGCTTGGGCTCCAATTCCAACTAGTGAAGAAGTAGCGCTATTAGACGTCGTCCCATTGCAAGAGATGGTGATGTTGCCCAGAACTAGAGGTAGAGGGGAACTCTTTTGTATGGTGCAATTTAATGACCCACTTAGCCTCAAATCACCTAAAGTTACGGCCACGCTTCCATGAGCAACAGTGATCACGTCTAGAATCAAGAAGAGAACAATCACCAGGACCAAAGCACGATTACTGCGCCAATCCTTTGCATCTTTTGATTTTTTTAGTGGCAATTAGGGCGATTTAATCAAGTGGAGGAGATTAGGGCTCTAATGTTACTTAGGGAGTTATGTGTTGGAAATGTCTGCATGAAGCCTAGCCTATTTATAGATAAATATTCAATGGTAAAGTATTGATATTTTGGGTCATGAAAAATAATCAAACCAAAATATTCTGAATTAGATCCTCTGTCTTTTGGCGTCCAACTGTGTCTAACATAAAATTACATCGTTTCGTATTACTAAATGAAATGACGTAATTTTATATAGTTTCATATTAATTGATACAGCGTAGTTTATAGTGGACACCATTGAACACAAAAAAAAAATGTCAGAGGATATGGACGGGAAATATTCACCCATCCATTAACAAGGTTATTTTACTCTAATTGTCCCTAAACTTTTTCCTACCTGATATTGTTCCCTAAATTTTTAGTTATACGGCCTATTGAGTATTTCAAATATTTGGTTTGTCCCTGAGATCATGCATGATCTCAATTTATTTGACTCATCAAGTTTAAAATCGGACGGATATTTGATCAATAATGTTATCCTTGTTTTACAGGAAAACTAATTCACTACGGTTTTATTTTAAATTTCATAAAAGAGCAAATAAGTTTTAAAAATCAAGTATTTTTTTTTAGTCTTGAGTTCAAAAGATTAGTTCTAATTTTATTATAGTTTATATTTCATAAGCCTAACTGGCAAATTGAGATTTAGTGCAATCTTAGCAAAATGTTAGGTGCCGCTCCCTTGTCATTAATCCCTTAATATCTCCAGAGTTTTGAAACCCAAACTGTTAATTGAATTGATGAGGTGATCGAGTTGTAGTTCAACCAGTCGGACCGGTTCAACTCCGGTTCTATAATTTTCTTTTTTAAAAAATAAGATATATAAATATTTGGACATTCTATGAATCAACATGAGACATTACTCGATAAAAAGTTAAATATTTCTAAAAAATTTGGATTTTCAAGAATGAATTTTTAAATTATAAATTTAAATAAATAAATTCATCTCAATTAAACATACAAAAAAATAATAATAATCTTAAATTCTATCCAAAAACTTCACCACATCCTAAAATTGAACAAAATCCATCAAAACTGATGAAATTAAACATAATCAATAGAACTCCAAATGTTAAAATCACAAGAAACATAAGGGGAACATTATATGTTATCTAAATTACATGTCTAATTATTTAAATATTAAAATCACAATGCCCAAATTACAAAATTATCAGTTCAACAGTTCAAATTGGTTTAAGCGCTTTGCACGGTTCAAACGATTTTTAACAATTTTTAAGGCTAGTCAAACTTGTATATAAAACTGAACCAAAGCCATGGTCAGTTCACGATCTGATTGTCAGACTGGTTAGTTAAACAGGTCCAATCCGGTTTATTACAAGAGACGGATGTGAATAAATATTTACTCAGTAGGTTCAGCTATAGTGATTGCTTCTACCTCCTAGCCTTCTAGCCTATATTACTTTTTTTACTCTTCGTAGAAGTTTATAGGCATGGAGTATTACTTAACGTATTATCCAAAAATTTGTTTTATAAGTTACCTGAGTTCTTTTGAGTAGCTTAATTAATTTCAAGAAAAAACAAAAGAAAGGAAATTCTAGAAATATTGCAAACTCAAAATGTAATTTTAATCGAACACAATCTGACGAAACCGATCTATATGTGTGTGTGAATGTGTGTGGATGGCCATATCATAATTTGCTAGTTGTCTGTTCAAAAGCTTTTTTGTTTTACTTTTTTTATCGTTTCTTCCCGAATTAATCGTTGCAACAGGATGACATGAAAGAGAATTGCATGCATTAAAGCAAAAGTTACATAATAGTCAACTTGTTTCATTTGTCAATGCAAAATTTTCTCTTTTTTGGTCCCGATATTTTTTAACAACTACTTAATAAATTTTAAAGGCTATTGATTAATTATCTTCTTCCAATTTAATATGTAGGTGTACCCATAGTTGTTAGTGTAATACCCCGTCCCACATCAGAAAAATAAAGTAACATGGACCAATGTATAAGTTGAGCCTAAGTATTCAAGTCCAACTTGGAATATCTATTTTGAGCTAACGAGGACGGAGCCCAAATAGTTGGACTTGGCTGTTCAGACTCTGGTCGTGCGCTGGGCTTGCGGGCCCGGGGTATGACAGAATGGTATCAGAGCGAACCTCATGTGGTCTCTGCACGGGATGAGACTGAGCCTATAATATTGGGCCGGACTACGCAAGGAAGTGGAGGAACTAAGTGCTATGCAGGGCTAAGTGCTACGTCGACCTACAGGCGGGAGTCACCCCTAGAGGCTGTACGAGCCATCTTTAGAATTCAACACAACTGAGTGGACAATCTGGATTATATGATATGGATTGAGCTTTGCAAGGATGCAAAGCCTAATAAAGAGGAATGAATGTAATACTCCGTCCCACATCAGAAAAGTAAAGTGACACGGATTAATGTATAAGTTGAGTCTAAGCATTCAAGTCCAACTAACCAACCCAATTTGATTGGGTTGGCCACCATAAAGCCTTTAAAGGCTATGTGGGGTGGAAGGTCAAGGGTTCAAATCTTGCCTTCCATCAAAAATCCAAATAGGTGGTTTAGTCCCCTTCGGTTCCCCTGGGGCTCAGTTGGGCCCTGAGCCCCTCCCAACTGAGCCCCTTCCCTATAGTGTAGGTTAGAAATAGGATAGTATATTGTTGACTATTGATGAAAAAAAAATCAAGTCCAACTTGAGATATTCATTTTGGGCTAGTGAGAACAGAGCCCAAATAGTTAGACTTGGCTGCTCAAATTCTAGTCGCACGCTGGGCCTATGGGCCCAGGGCGTGACAGTTAGTATCTTAATTTCCCTTTCTTTTTTCCTGATTGTTTTCTCCAATTAACCAGTAAATTTTGAAGGCTATTGATTGATTAGCTTCTTCCAATTTAGTATGTCGTGTATGGGATGGTTACTAATATTTTTTGATACACAATACGTATTACATTTATGATAATTTGATATGTATACTGGTAGTGTATCTCATAATTATTAATCTCAACCAATAGTTCAATTAAACCTATTGGTCATTAATCTTTTCTAAAGAAATACAATGTCTCCATTGATAATTATGATGTATGCAACAAGACTTATATATGATTTACATAACAAACTTTAGTGTAAATTATATTGATAGTCATAATAATGATAACAAAGTTTGAAATATTTATAAACAATTATAATGACGATAATAGAGGTTGAAATATTCATACAAATATCAATTTCTAAAATTAATTATAAAAAATAAATATGTACAAAATAAATCTGGTAGTTACATTTAAATGGTTATGTCACTATATATATGGACATCATGCATTTATATTGTCATAATATATGTAGTTTATAAATTTTATATTGTGAAATGGAATTAAAAAATATTCTTACCAATAAAAAGAAGTTTGGTAAGTCATATATTAATCTTGAAAGATGAAGATTGCCTTGTTGTGAAAAAACTATTCACAAAAAGAGAGGTCTTAGTTTTTTAAGGTAATAATGAGGGTAACACAACGAAAATTTAAAATTTTATATCAAATTTGATGTAATATATACGATTAAAGGTAATAATGAGGGTAACACAACGAAAATTTAAAATTTTATATCAAATTTGATGTAATATATACGATTAAAGGAGATTTCAGATAGCTAAATACAGATGATTTCTATATGCTTCAAGGGACATATCCTTGGTCAATGTAGGGTTTGTATTTACCACAAAAATTCCCCAATTATTGAGCCTCCAATAGTATCCGCACAAACACAATCTTGTGAGAACCCTTGGGCTTGTTGCTTTGCCTTTTGAATGCTATCAGCCTAGATTGAGAGAAGAAGTCAAAACTCAAACCTTTAGATCCAATAGAATCCCCGAAAGCGAACACAAACATGATCTCAACTAAGGATCACTTATACCATTATCATTAAGAGTTCAAATCATTAGCACTATGAATGGTGACTCTTGACGGATCAAATCCAATGTACTTGTTCTCTAACAAACATCTATATATCATCTTAGGTGTCACACTATAGTTAATGAGATGAACTACTACTTTCCATAAATAGAGACAAAGTATGTGTTAGTCTATTCGTATTAATAATGTCTAATTTGACTAATACTACGACTAGGGATATTTAAGAATATAACTGATGTGTATTAAGAATCTCATAATTGTAACTCTTACAATCTTTTATACATAGTTAATATTTTAGGACTTTACCAAATAAATAAGTATCAGATAATAAAGAAAAATGTCACATTGATTAATATAACATAAATAAGTGTAAAATATAAAAAGATTCTAAACCAATTTGATTTTAGGGCATACACTAACAAATTCTTAGTTACACTAAAACCAATCATTCATTTGTTTTAAGCAAAAAGTAGTTACATAACAATCATACTTTTTCTTGGACAACAAGGCCTTGGTAAGATCAACTCTCGGGTATGTTATATTCCCTACAGTAGGGATTTAACTTACAATCAAGCTATAATTCTTAAAGAATTGCGCCCGCTGTTCTTAGCCACACGCTAACTGGTCCAGATGGACCAATAGTTGTGACTTCAATGTAGGAATTTGCTTCGGCACCGATTCCTACCAGTGAAGAACTAGCACTAGCAGGAGATTCTTAGGTGGACTGAATTTACTGTCTCCACCTGTGAATCTTGTGGTTTTAAAAAATATCACATAAATATAATAATGTATATTGACATAAAAAAGTGATATAAAAATACTTATATAGTGTTATTTTAGACTGCAAGGTCAAATCTGTGAATTGGGTCCATTAAAGAATTTGACGTACCAGGTGATGGTGATGTTGTCTTGACCTAGAGGTAAGGGAGCTCTTTCGTATGGTGCAATTTAAGCACCCGCTTAGAGCCTCAATTCACCTACTAAAGTTACAAGACTGCCATGAGCAATAGTGATCACACCTACAGTCAAGAAAGAACAATCACGAGCACAAAAGCACGATCTTTTGATTTCATCAAGCGAGGTGATTAGGCTTCAGGAGTTATGTGTTGGAGATGTCTGCATGAAGCCAAGCCTAGTGGAGTATTGATATTGTGGGACATAAAAACTAATCAAATTTAAATATTCAACCATCCATTAACAAGGTCAGTTTAAGCTAATTGTCCCTAAACTTTTTCCTACCTGATATTGTTCTCTAAATTTATAGTTATATGGCCTATTGAGTATTTCAAATTTTTTTGGTTTGTCATTAAATGCTTTTCCACTTCAATTCAATTCCACTAGAAGGATAGCTATCGGTTTGTGCCCCCTGCTCCTGATATCATGTGTGATCTCAATTTATTTGACTCGTCAAGTTTAAAATAAGATTAATAATGTTACTTTTTTTTTAAAGGAAAACTAATTCACTAAGGTTTTATTTTGAATTTTGTAAAAGAGCAACTAAGTTTTAAAAAATTAAGTATTTTTTTGGTCTTGAGTTTAAAAGATTAGTTCTAATTTTTATTAAACAATAGTTTTTGTTTCATAAGCCCAACTGGCAATTGAGATTTAATGCAATTTTAGCAAAATGTTAGGCACCGCTCCCTCGTCATTAATCCCTTAATATTACAGGAGACGGATGTGAATATATATTTATTACTCGGTAGGCGCAGCTATAGTGATTGCTTCTACCTTCTAGCCTTCTAGCCTATATTACTGCCCTTATTTTACTCTTCATAGAAGTTATATAGGCATGGAGTATTACTGAACGTATTATCCAAAAATTTGTTTTATAAATTAGCGAGTAGCTTAATTTCAAAAGAACACACGAAAGGAAATTCTAGAAATATTGCAAATTCAAAATGTATTTTTAATCGACCATAATCTTATGAGACAGATCTATATATGTGTGTGGAGGGCATATCTTAATTTACAAGTTGTTAGTTAAATAGCTTTTTTGTTTTACTTTGTTATCGTTTCGTTTCCCGAATTAATCATTGCAACAAGATGACATGAAAGATAATTGCATGCACTAAAGCAAAAGTTACATAACATTTAACTTGTTTCATTTGTCAATCCAAATTTTTCTCCTTTTAGGTCCCGATCTTTTTTTAACAACTAAACAATAAATTTTGAAGGCTATTGATTAAATATCTTCTTCCAATTTAATATATAGGTGCACTCATAGTAGTTAGTATCTTAATTTTTCTTTTTTTTTCCTGATTGTTTTCTCCAATTAACCAGTAAATTTTGAAGGCTGTTGCTTGATTAGCTTCTTCCAATTTAACAAGTAGAATATATGATGGTTATTACTATTTTATGATACACATATGTATTACATTTATGATAATTTGATACGTATAATGATAATGTATCTCGTGGTTATTAATCTCAACCAATAGGTCAATCAAACCTGTTGGTCATTAATCTTTTCTAAAGAAATACAATGGCTCCATTGATAATTATGATGTATGCAACAAGACATATATATGATTTACATAACAAATTTAATGTAAATTATATTGATAGTCATAATAATAATAGAGGTTGAAATATTTATAAACAATTATAATAACGATCATAAAGGTTGAAATATTTATACACATATCAATTTTTAATATTTATTATGAAAAATAAATATGTGCAAAATAAATTTTGTAGTTACATTTAAATGGTTATGTTACTATACATTGTAAATTATATACTGTTCAATATATGGACATTATGCATTTATATTGTCATAATACATGTGGTTTATAAATTTTATATTGTGAAATGGAATTAAAAGAGTATTCTTACCGATAAAAAGAAGTTTGAAAAGTCAATGAGTATTAAGGGCAAAAAAACGTACATTGATCATGAAAGATGATGATTGCCTAGTTGTGGAGAAACTATGCACAAAAAGAGAGGTCTTGGTTTTATAAGGTAATAAGAGGGTAACACAGTAGAAATTTAAAAATTTCATCACCTTGTTGTAGGATAACTTTGATGTAATATATATGATTGAAGGAGGTTTCAATGAAATTATCTTAAGTACAAATGATTATGCTTCAAATGACAGATCCCTGGTCAATGTAAATGCTGTAACTACCACAAAATCTCCCTAATTATTGAGTCTTTAATAGTATTCACATGAATATAATCTTATGGGAACCCTTGGGCTTGAGCGCTAACTCTCTTAAACAATCAACCAAGAACACAAAATAGGGAGGAGAAGCCAAACTCTTAACCCTTAGATCCAATAGTATCACACAAACAAGATATTGTGGGAATCCTTGGGCTTGCTTTGCCTTACCTTTTGAGTGCAAGCTCCCTTAAACAATCAATGAAGAACACAAAGAAGAGAGAAGAAGAAAAAACTCTAACTCTTAGATCCCATAGTGTCCACATGAACACGAACACGAATACGATTTTTAGTCTAAAGATCACTTACACCATTACCATTAAGAGTTCAAACTATTGGGATTATGAATGGTAACTCTTGGCCAATCGATCCAATGCACTTGTTCTCTGACAAGCATTCACATACCATTTTAAATGTCACACATCATAATTAATGAGATCAACTACTACTTATTATAAATAAAGGAAAAATATGTGCTAGTCTATCCGTATTAATGATGTTCGATCTCACTAATATTACGACCAGAAATATTTAAAAATAAAACTTATGTGTATTAAGAATCTCATCATTATAACTCTTACAATCTCTTATGCACAATTAATATTTATTAACTTTGTCAAATAAATAAATAATATTAATAACAAGTATTAAATAATGAAGAAAAATATCACATTTAATTAATATAAAAAAATAAGCGTAAAATACAAAAAGCCCTTAAACCAACTTGGTTTAAGGCATACATTAACAAATTACCATTTGCGCTAAACCCAATTATTCATTTGTTTTAGACCAAAAGCATTTACATGACTATTATGCTTTATTGGGACAAGGCCTTGGTGAGATGATCAGCTATATTATTATCTGTGAGAACCTTCTCTATATTTATATCATTCAAGATATTCTTGCATGGACCGACCGTGGACTCAACGGTGGATAGAGGTGCCACCAATGCTCGGTGGACCCCACCGAGCCCTGGTGGCTCTCTCATCCACCGTTGGATCCATGGATGGAGCCCGTAGACTTGGTCCACCCAAGAAAAATCCACATCATTCCTACCAACTATCTAAGTACGTGTTTAGATCGTAGCAGGTTCCTCAACTTGGGCGATGGCACTGTTGTTGTCATAATATAAATGTATACGATCAACAATGGAAGAACTATTCCTAACTCGATGACGAACTTCTTGATCCAAACTATTTCTTTTGCTGCTTCTGAAGTTACAATGTGCTTGATTTCAGTTATAGCTTGTGTTGTTACTTGGGTTAAGCTATAACTAAGACAAGTATAAGATATTTATAGAGTTAATTTATATGATAAATTAATCATAGAGATTTATTTGCAATTATCTAAGTTTTGGTGAAAACAAGTTTCTAGAAACCAAGAGGGCAAGGTCTTAGGTTTTCTTAAGAAATAGGAATTGCTTAATTTTATTTGGTAAGATTAAAGTTTCTTAGTCCTATTGGTTTCCTAATAGCCTCTTTTCTAAAGAATAGGATTTGTAATCTATAAATAGAATCCTATCTTTGACTATTGAACACTACAACGAGATAAAAGAAAAACTAGAAAGATAAAAAGTAGTGAGATCTAAGCTCAAGGTGGAATTTGAAAGTAAATCATCTCATCGATGCACAGAAAAGGGAAAGGAGATGGCCTTGTTTGAATGTCAGTTTCCCGCAAGACACCCTTAAGCATATTGGGACAATCCATATATCTAGGTTTCCTAGACAAGATAGGTTAGTGTGCAAATTAGAAGCAAATGGGTCATATTCGATAAAGTCAGCATATTCTCTTGCTACTCAGTTGCAAGCAAGGAACAAACCCTAACAGAGCACGGCAACTACTACAGGACAGTATAACCACATATTGAAACGAATTTGAACTTTGACATTACCCCAAAAATGCAATTTTTCTACTAGAGATTGATCCATTTTCCGACCATGGTGAACCTATTCAAAAGAAATATTTTCGCCTCGCTATCTGCCTCAGGTGTGGTCAAGATGAAAATACACTAGAGCATTTATTTTTGAAGTGTCATACCTCAAAAATTATCTGGCACTATTCTCCTTTGGGGTTTAATTTTGAACATGGGGTGAAGGTAAGTCTAGAAAAATGGCTTGATGATTGGTTTGGAAGTGCACCAGATAGAGCTACCATCATTCTCTCCATTGTAGTCTTATGGCAGATTTGGACTGTAAGAAACAAGTATATCTGGGAACATATATGTATCGATCCTATTCAGGTCTCTTACCAAGTACAATCTATGTACCAGGAGGTATTGTTTTTAGGCCAAAAGAAGCAAGACCACCACAACCAAAAACAGTTGGGAGTGGAAGTAATTGCAAAGAAGCAGGCAAGAATCCACAATGCTGATAAGGCCATTATTCTATCTCAAATACATCCAGAAATTGGGGTAACTAGAAGATGGTTCCTATAAATCTGATAAACATACTGCAGTAATTGCATTTACTGTTAAGAATACCCAAGGGGTAAGCTTAACCAGTAGAGCAATTAAGGTTAATGCAACATCAGCTTTTCAAATAGAAGCATTGAATTGTTATGAAGCACTGTCTTTTATAGTGCAAAATTGGTTTTCGCATATTTTTATGGGAAAATAGCATTGTCAAAGACTGTAACTAACTTTTTAGTTATAGACACATCTTGACCGTACAAGAGTCATAGTCAATTACAAACTCTTATCCTTATCTAACCTGTAACCTGTATTACTAGTTTATTATTACGTAGGTATCATTTAGTTTTTTTTTTATTGCATCCTAGGGAAAAAAAATTTTGCTGACATTTTCATTACTAGATTTTATATTTACTTTTGAATTAGGGTTTAGGAGTTGGGATTTAGGGTTCAGGATTCAAGGTGTAGGGTTTATGATTTTAGAATTTAGGATTTTAATTAGATTAAGAAAATAATAGTAACTATGTTTTTTATTTGTTAAAGAAAATTATGATTAACTTTTTATATCTTAAGAACTATTTTAGATTTTTATTTTTTAGTAAGTTAGGATAATATGAGACTCTTTAAAAATTAAGTTAGATTAGTATTAATTTAAAAGAATATTTTTTAGTAAGTTGGGATAATATAGAACTCTTCTAAAATTAGGTTAAGTTAATATTTGTGACAGCCCCACCTTACCCAGAGGCGCACCAAAGGGCTTAGCAGACTGCCTGCCTAGCTCTCGCCAGGACTCGAATCACGCACTCACTCAAACATCCAAGCGTACTTAACCCAAAATAAAATACATTCATAATGACATACATTCATTTAATTCATTCGAAAGTACAAGTATCACAAGAAGTTTACATCCCAAAATATACATATTATTTAAAATAAAAGCCCACACAGTTAGGCTATCAAAATACATGAACAAAACATTTACTACATCCAAAAGCAGCTTTTCCAGCTTTAGTATTTTGGGAAACCTGGTTAAAGAAAACAAATGAACGGGGTGAGCTATAATAGCCCAGTGAGTGCCCAAGTCATGCAACCATACCAGGAATTCATTATTTTAGAAAACAAAATAATTGACAAGATTAAATAAGCAGGGTATGAACAATTTAATTAACAAGTAGTCAATGGCGGATACAAGGCTCAACTACGGGAGCAAGCTCAACCGCAGGAGGAGCAAGTACTGATCATGTAACCATGACGCTAGGACCGAGATAATAGCTCAGGCCCTTGCCAAAGGTCATGCCAGTATTAACAAGCAAGACCCTAACCACCGTTCACCTTATACCCTTCCGTACAGGCTACCACATCCAGGGAGTAATCTCGACCTTGGAGGGCCAACACGCGAGCAAGAAAGTTCAATCCGAGTTGGCCTCTTTGAGGATTCACAACTCAAGGGGAAAGAACAACACGCCCTAAAACACCCAGCACCTTATATCCTCCCACGCACGTCCGGTTGACTAACCGTGAAGTAACGATGAAGTTAGTCACGGTAGCCTCAAGCACAAGTAACACATTTGATCACGAAAGCATGTAACACATTGCGGAATAGATGTGATAAAGTACACATCTTTCCTCAAGTAACACATGTCATAAAATAACAATTACAAGTATAGCATGATATTTCATATTATAACATTCTCAAGTATGACAAACATTTCATGCATCATGCACACATAGAGACACTCACCTGAAGTGCCTAAGAAAAGATTTCGTAAAATGGTCGGGTATCACTTCCGGATCCTGAAATTCAAGAGAAAATAGTCGTATAAAAAACCCGACTAAAATCTAAGTAATTTAATAAGAAAATTTGAGAAATACCCCGAGTCTTTCTAGGGTTTACTTTCTAGGGTTTTGGAGTTTAGGGTTTTACCCTAGGGTTTAGGGTTTTCAAAATTAGGGTTTTCTAAATTTTTAGGGTTTTGCTCGAAAAGATTCAATTCGCTAATAATTCATCTTCGGAAATTTCTGCACGTTCAAATCACTAAATTACAACTTATATAGCTTTAAATCATAGCCTATTCACTTTTACTTCTTAGGTTTTTCTGAAATTTCGGCAGCATTTCCCCTATAATCGGACTAACCCAAAATTTAACCTGCAAAGAAAACAACCATCCAATCCAACTTTCAACAAGTTCTACAACTTCTATGTTAAATTCCAACTCAATTTCACTCAAAATTCCACTCAAATTCAAGATTTCAAGCCCAAGTTTCTTCATCCAAGTAACATATAACACATGAAATTTCAAGGTTTAAATGCTATTTACTAGTCTATCTAACCACAAGAACACTTTGTCTAGCAAGTAAATCTTCACTCCCAACTAAATTCTTCAAGTAGTAATAACAAGAATCTAGATTTAAACTTGTACAAAAGCTAAAGAAAAACTTGAAATTTAATAGCAAAAGCTCATAGTAGTTACCTTAAACAAGCTTAGAACCTTGCTTAGGAAGAAGAAAAGCTCACTTTCTATGGTGAAATTGCTCAAAATTTAGAGAGAAAGCTTCAAGAAAATTGAGAGCAAAAGAGAGGTAGAGAGAGAATAGGGTGGCCGGCCAAGATGATGAAGAAAAGAGAAGGAAATAGGCTAGGAAAATAGAAAAGAAATAAAGAGAAAAGTGGGGAAAAGAATAACCAATCAAAACATAACAAGAGTCAAGTTTAGGTTTATGCTTTTAAGGTATTAGTGGTTAAGTTGGATAAATCTAATTGGTGGAACTTTTTAATCTCTTTATCACCTAGTAATTAGTAACATTATGGCACAAATCTTAAAGCAAAAAGAGAGAAAAATAAGAGAAGAGAGAGCCGGCCATGAGGAAAGAAAAAAAAGAAAGAAATTCGGCCAAGAAGAAAAGAAAAAGAAAGAAGAAATTTCGGCCAAGAGAAAAAGAAAAAGAGAGAAGAAATTCAGCCAAGAAAAAGAAAATAAAGCAAGAGAACAAGTGAAATTTTTTGAGTAAAAATTGAGCTAAAATTCAAGTAGTCAAAAGACTAGAAAATAGTAGAATAAGCTAGTCAAAATTAAACACTATTATAAATTAATGGTCCAATAAAATTATTCCAAATTTGGTACTTAGGTGTCCTACTTAATAATGAAAGAATCTTAGTTAATTAACCTAATTAACTTAAGAAATCTTCCAACTAATAAATCAAGGATTAACACTTAACCCTAACTGAAAGAATTTCTCTTTTAAGTGCATTTTCGGTTTTTCCCTTTTCTTTTTCTTTTCTCTATATATATTTTTCTACTAATAGTCGTACATGGATTAAATTATTCTTGTATGTAGTTTCTAGAGTGTTACAATATTAATCAATGATAACAGGTTACGTTAAATGTTTGTAATATTAAATATTACAGCGTTTTTGACGTTACTATTGTACATACATTGTTATGTATACGGACTAGTGGATGATAGTTCGATGTTTGCGCAACGGAGAACTCATTCCTTATGCCCTTACTAACATATTTGGCATTTGGGACCTAGCTTCTTATCTTTCTTTCTGTTGTATAGTTAAAGTTTCTAGGAATGAGGTATTGGAGGCCCACAGGCTTGCGGTATCTATAAACAGTGTGTAATCATATTTAGTAATTAGCAATGGAATGTGTGTAGTTTTCAAAAAAAAAAAAAGCAAGAGAAAATCTATAAGGCTTGGACATTTCTTTCTCCCCCTAGATTCGTCCCCCCCCCCCCCCCCCTCTCTCCTCTAAGGATTATGGCTTTGTCTTCTTCTCCCTTTTTTGTATTTTTAATTGATTGTTCAAGAGAGCTAACATTCAAAAGGCAAGTAAACCAAACTCAAGGATTCCCATAAAATTGTGTTTGTGTGGATGCTATTGAAAGCTCAATAATTGTAGAGTTTTTGTGGTAGATACACTACCTATATTGACCAAGGATTTGCCTTTTGGAGCATAGAAATCATCTGTGCTTAAGACAATTTTTTTAAAATCCCCCTTTAATCCTTTTAATCGTATAAATTATATCTAAGTGATTCTACGATAAGGTAATAACTTTTTTTAATTTTCGCACCGTTACCTTCATTATTACCTTGCAATAGTATCGTAGTCTACTTTGATTAAATCTATATGATTTTATTTATATGATTGTCATAAATATTGATGGCTAATTCTTGATATTATATGTCTCAAAATTATTTTTGAAAAATCAAAGTTTTCATTCCTCACAAAAAGGTTTATTTTTTCAAATAGTTGATTAAAAAATATTCTGGAAGTTTGTTTTGAGTTTCTAAACTAGTTTTGATGTTTTGAAGTTGTTCAAACATATTTTGAATCACAAAGAGTTTTTAGAACTTCAAAAATCATGTTTTACGACATGGATCCTCTATTTCTTTCTTTTCTCTCTTCCCTTACATTTTATTTTTCTTCTTCTTCTTCTTCGGTCTCCTATATTCTCCCAAAACAGTGGACTATCACCCCAGTATTTATGTATGCGTAAGGATTTATATTCCCTACTTCTATTGTAGCTATTAGATACATTGAGTTAGGAACAACAATGAAATACATCTCACGTGGTGAATTGCAAATTATTCTATCCTCTTTGCTTTCAATCCCATATCCACATCGTGAATTTAAAATCTTGATATGGTAGAAAGATGATTGATTATTGTCACCTTTACTATATAGCTTCATGAATAAAGACATTTTCTTTAACCACCCAAAACGTCACATCTTAAAAGATTGTGTTCTTATTAGATTGAAAACTTCGAACTTTAACCAACTCTGTAGGTTCCTATTTTCTGAGACTGTGTTGTTCCAAAATAAGAGTGTTCTCAATAACGGAACCACTTCTCAAAAATTTATATGGTTCCAATCAAGAATTACAAGAGGGGTATCCCATTATACCACACAAAAAGTTAGCTCTGGTCCAGCCATTTGAAGTTTTAGATTAAGAAGTCTAATATGAATCCAATCAAGAATTTTGTGCCCGTCTTGCAGGAACTTGCTGCTTAATTTGTGATTCTGGTTAGTTACGCCCGTCCAAACCCTATTAACAAAAGGAGAAGAATAAAGAAGTAAGAAATGATATATTTACAAACTCTTCTTAGCTTCTCACTCACTTTAAGTAAATTTTGTATTAGTGTATAGGGAATATTATTTCCTTTTAACAAACTTTATGCATAGGACCTCCTTGCGTTGCATCATATAATTGCATCAAAATAATACCCTCCGAGCAGCCCGTATTATGGAAAACACAAGAAGCCTAAAGGCAAATAATCACAAAATTACAACATGTATGTAGCAAGAAATAGAAGTGTTATTGAGCTAAGCTTCTTGCAAGCAGCCCACGAGCAACTTGGTTGAATGTTCAATTTAAGCTCAAGTAGCTTGTATGCTAAACGAACTCAAATTCAAGTAATAAAAAGTGGGATGGGTTGCTCAAAATATATATATATTAAATATTATATATGAAATTACAAATTTATCCATATTTCTCTACAAAATTTGAATTTGGATTCGAGTTTGATTGCGTTTTTACAAGTGATTCTAAGTCAAACTCAAATTTTTCGTAAAATTAACAAGCCAATCTTGAATTTCGAATTAGAAACTCGATCGAGTTAGAGTTCGATCTTGGACAGTAATAATATTAACGAGCTCAAGATCGAATTCAATAGTAATCGTGCTCGGCTTCCAAAAAACTAAAAACAAGAAGGTACATAGGTGAACATCTGACCCATTATCTGACCTGACGGATAAACCGGATCGTATAATCCCGACCCGAACCCGTTTCGAAACCTATTCAGCATAGTCACCCATAGTGTTTAAAACGCAGTGACAAAGAAAGTCTATTGAAAACTTAAAGCTTCGAGATTGAATGAGGCTAACAGAGAGATGGGATTTCTTCAAGGGTGGTTGCCCCTCTCTGTTTTGAGCCCATGATTTCTTTCTTCATAAAGTGAAAAAACTAACAGCCCTTTAACATTGCGAAAAAGGGTTAATGCACTTTTGCCCTCTCGGTTTCTTGAACCAAACGGACCCTTATAATCATATAACCTGGAAACGTCCAAGTCTTAGTTTGGGAGTTTAGGAAAGAAAAGAATGGCTGTGATGATTATATATTCTCAAAATCGGAGCAAGTTTTCGTTTTGCAGGGGAATTGAGGTGATCCGACCCGTATCTTGGCGGGGCAACCCGGATGGCCTGTGAGGAGATGATGACAAGAGGGCTCTGAAAATGGGGGTTCTTTTCAATCTTTCTCACTCGCATGCAACTGGGTTTTTGCAGCCATGGCGGTGTATCCTCTCACTCTTTTGCCCCTGCTCAAGTTTCAAATATCTGAGCCAATTTTCGCTGTGAATGAATGAATGAGGAAATCAGAGAGATTGGGATTTTCTGTAATAAGGGTGGTTGCCCCTCTCTGTTTTTAACCGATGATTTCTCAAATGCAAAACCAAACAGCCCTTTATAGTTCTTGTTCAAGCGAGCGCTCATTTTTTAAGAAGTTTATTTGTGGTTTGGCTGTTGATGCTGATGAATTGATTGTTCTTAGAGAGGCTATGATGATACTATAGTACTATTATTTATTACAAGTAAATGAACCGAGCATTAATGTTATAATTTGACCCTTATCTTGGATGTGTAAAGCTGATGGACTATTGATTTTGCAGCCGTGGATGTGTCACAACATCATCATCGATGCTACGTGAAATGCAAGTTCTGAGCCTTAGCTATGTTATTATGTAGGTAGGTAATGTGCATTCCTACCCATCTTGTGTCTGGGAGTAGATTTTAATGTTATTGAGATTCATTAGGGAGTGTGTATTCTGATCTCAAAGTATCAATGGCATCTTACTTCACCAACATCAGGTGGGTTCGAGCTCGCAACTGAAAGTAACTAACTTTAGTTAATTAATCATCTGATAAAGGGTTTTAGGCATTCTTATTTCAACTTAAAGAACGAAAGAAACGAGGAAGCACTGGCTGTGATGGTAAGTCTCTCCTTCAGTTGTTAATTGGGCATGGTGCTAATAGGACCCGTATCTTGGTGAGGCAACCCTGATGATGTGGGTTCCCCTCCACATGCAACAGGATTTGCAGACATGGCAGTGCCCTTCTCTCTTCGCCTGATTTTACTACTTTACATCTGAGCCTTTCTCTTCCTATATGTGTTCAAGTGTGTATGTTGTATGTGAGAAAGGTATTTGTTGCGATTATTTTGTTCAGAGTTCCTCTGGCAGGATGAATATCCTCTGAAATTATGGAAACCCTTGAATAGTTGGATTAACTTGTGATTTTAGCTCAAAGATTGAGGCATCAGAGAGATGGAATTTCTTTTAAAGGGTGGTTGCCTCTCTCTGTTTAGCCTATGATTTCTTAGTTATCGAAAACAAGAAATAACAGCCCTTAATTCAGTAGTAGTACTAATTAACAAGAATGAAGCATCAGAGATTGGATTTCTTGGCATGTTGTTGTTTTCTGCTTTGGCAAAAGTCAAAGAGAAAATGGGAAAACAATATAATGATTAAGGCTGTGATGATATGTTTTATGAGCTAGGGAATCAGTCAATTGATGATATAAACAGACCCATATCCTGGTGGGGTAACCTAGATGGCAGGTGAATTGCTTATCTTTCTTTCATGCAAGTGCAACTGGTGATTTGCAGCCATGGCGGTGTCACAAACTCAATGCCTGGTCTAATACATATCTGAGCCTCAATGCTACTTGAGTTCATGCCTTGGATTCATAGGATTGAATGCTTACGGTGACCGATAATGTGTTCTGTTTCTTCTTTCTGACATGTTCTGCTAAACTGAACCTCATTTTCTTTATGTAGATTTTTGGTAATTTGGTGATCTGAGTTGAATTGGCTTTTCTGGCCCAGTTTGTTAGTTGCTTGAAGAGGTGATTTTGGTGTCTTCAGAGTTTTGTGTGTGAGTTGTGATTAAAGTAACTGCTGGAACTCTATAGTTATTTACAAGAACTGGGCACATGAGGGTTTGGGATAGTTATTTGGCTAATGATTTCAATTCTTAACCAAGACAAAAAATCCTTTTTGAAGTTTATTGGATAGAGGACTCACAATCTTTATGTTTGCATATAATACTGCTGATGTCATTACTGTGATTTGACTGAGTTTCAGAAAAGGGAAAACAGCTGGTTAAGATATTCTTTTTAAGCTAAGTGAATCAGGCCTTGGGACAAGTAGATATATCATGGCCGGAAGCTTGGTTTTGTCATGAACTAAAATCCTGATTTAAAGTTGGACAATTATCTTCGTTCTCTCCATAATATTCATGTCTATAAATGTCTCCAATGCATGCCTAGTTATATTCTGGTATAAAATCCTTGTTTAAGTTTTTGAACTAAAAAATGAATGTCACGGGGGTTAACGATTTCTAGGGTGTTGCTTTTCATATGTGTGTTTGTGTGCATGGCCACATGTGTAATATGTGCCAGTGATATCAACATGAAACCGCAACCGTTGACAGCCCTTTTGTTTGTACATCAATTGATGCAGATTTACTTTGCATTTGCTGCTTGATCATTGTAATTGATGCTTGTCCACATCCACAAAACTTATTGTCCACCATTCTAATGTCTTTCTCTAATCAAACATTTAAATTTTAATAGGGGAGAAAATGAGTTAATAGGCTGTCATGGGATTCCACTTTATGTCAGCATTTAAGAGCTTTGTTTCTTCATTATAAAGTGGAGCTTTGATTCTCAATGCCTCTTTCTTCCTTAACCATTGGTTCTTCCCCTTCTAACACATTATTAAACTGTTGGTTGATGAAAAATCTCGGGTTTGTCCATTCTATCAGAAGAGTGGTGAGCATTCAGGTTTGCAGTCATGGGAGCATTTCTTGGTCTCTTCGCCTCATCATAAAACAGATTTGTTGATCCCTTTTCCTGGTGACCAATATGCATTGATCTAGCTTGAAGTAAATCTCTCCCTTTCTTCTAAACCAATTTTATTGTCCTTCAGACGTGGGTCGGCTGATGGGGTTCATTTTCTCTGATTGCCTACTACTGTTTTTTCAATCTCAGTTAGGTGAACCTCAGTTAGATCCTTATTACTCACTGGCTGTGTAATTGCCTCAGAGAGCACTAGTGAAGAACAGGCTAATTTTATTGATGCTAATGGTGAAGAGATGGTCCACCTGGAAGGATTTGATCCACAAATTTGAGATTGTGATGATGCAATGCTCAGAGCTAGTACTCAGTCAGAATATCTGCCTTCTGTCGTGGCAGGGAAATCCTTGCCTAGAAGTATTTTTGACATTTGGTGCATCATTGGACATTGGATTGACAGCCATGTTGGTATTGTGTTTGGTGTCTCATATGTTAGGTTTATCTTTGGATATTGGATTGACAGCCATGTTGGTTTTGTATTCGGCGTCTCATATGCTTTGTATCTCAACTCTGTTATGAATCTCATCTATCTTTAGACGAAAAGATCAAAGAGCAAAATTTTTATGCTGGCGCTGCAATTGTACTTCTGAATTGGTGTCCTTGTATAAGTTTTGGTGTTCATCACTTTGGTCAATTGAATATAAATGTGCTCTTCATTTTTAACTTTCAAGGGGGTTTAGTTCTGCTTGATCCGCATTGCCTAGAAAAGGTAGGGCTTGAAATGGATTAGCAGGTATGGCAAATAGACTTTTAAGGAAGGATAAGAAACATACCTTGAAAAGAAAGAAAGAATGAAACTGCTGCTGGGGTTGATGAGTGGTGAGAAATCTAAAGCAGCACAGTTAATAGGAAAAGAATGAATTCCCCCGGCCAATTATGGCTATAGTTTGAACAATAACGATCCCAGAACAGTTGGAATATCTTTGGCTACTTGTAGCAGTGGCTGCGAATGTTGCTCGAGCTTCCGTAGCCGGGTGGGCTGTGTAGCTACTCGTTTGATGCTACATAGGAAGGGGCTGCTTAGCTCCATTAGCTGGGTGGGCTGTGGAGCTATGCTTTTGATGCTACATCGGCAGGGGCTGCTTAGCTTCATTAGCTGGGTGGGCTGTGGAGCTACTCTTTTGATGCTACATCGGCAGGGGCTGCTTTGCTTTCTTAGCTGTATGGTCTATAGATATTTTTGGCGCTACTTTTGCCAGGGGCTTAATGGATGCATTGATTGGATTTTATGACCTGATCTTCCTCTCTGTGTTTTAGGGGATGCATATTCGTACTAATGTTCTTAGACAATTTTTGTGAATGGTCCATTGTTGGAAAAATAGCTCTATGCAAATTTTGTACTTGAATTTGCTGCTTTTCTCTAGTACAGGTAGGTGAAGTTGGTATAATTGTTTAAGTAGTAGCGTATAATTTGCACTGAGTTTTGGATCTTTGTAATGTCCTGAACTGAATCATAGCTTTAGTAGCAGAAAATCACATTAGACATAAATTGCTTATTCGTGGCTTACATGTGCATAGTATTTATGTTCAAACCCAAGAAATAGAGAGTAAATAATGTCAGTGAAATATGAAAATATGGTGCTGAAAACAATTAATATTTAAAGCACAAACGTAACATGTAAGTAAATGCAGCACACATTTTAAAACATGGCACAGTAATGACCCAAATTGGAAGTGCTAATGGTATTTTTTTCTTATTCTCTTCGCCTCTGTGAAGTTCTTAGCATTCTTAGGTTTTGCACCATGGCACAATTCCACACTTTTTGATCCATTGCTACGAACTAATGTCATCACTGTTACCCGTCGAGCCTAATATCCAGTTACTTTTTCGCAAAAAGAAAAAGTACGTTTATTATAATACACAGAATTAAATATTGAACACTATTGAATATTATCTAGAATTGCCATTATTTATAACCTGTGCTTTTTCGGAGCTTGATAGTGCTGGAGGTAAGGGTTTTAAATCTGACACTTTACCTTTCGGAGCCTCAAATGGCTATAATTTGAACATCATCTATAGTTTTAGAGTTTGTAGACAACAGCCAGAAATTGCAGCTAGTCTGATTTATTTTCTGATGGTGGCACGGAAAAAATCTTAGCTACCCGGGCTTTTAACCACAGGTAGCATATACGCCTAACGAACTCAATTAGTTCAGGACACAAGGTTTTCAACAGGAAGAGAACTCTAAACCATCTTGGTTCTGTCACATATCTTTCTTTTCTGCATACCGCGTCCACAATTGATTTTGCACAAGCACTAGAACTCATGACTGGCAGCTGACGTAGAAAAGCCTGCAGACAAGCACAATCTCCATTTCCATTTGACGTTATTTTAAGATTGTGTTCGTTTTCTTTATAAAAGAAATTTTACGTCCTGATAAAATTACGTGGAGATGTCTTACATTTGCCAAATCTGAGTTAATTTCTGTAATTCCTTCTCCGTTCAAGTACTTCCCTTTTGACATCTCTGACTCTACAACACCAAGAGTTGCAATAGTTATCGAAATTTCTGGAGCCAGTTCAACTCCTATTGTGTCATAGAAGCTTACTAAAGCTGCTTTACTTGCCTGAAAATTCATTACTGTATTTAAGAACTACTTACTAGAAGGGAAAGTTAAATAAGTTCGGAAGACAATAAGTACATGCAAGTTGCTTACACTGTAGATACTCAATCCTGGTGGGTTCAAAATTGCAGTAGACGAGGCGTTCACAAAAATTGATCCCTTAGTCCTTTTCAGGTGAGGGATTGCAAAGTAAGTCGGGTAAATTGACCCCCAAAAGTTCACATTCTGTACCATTTGAAGAATATCAAGCTTGGTTGTATGTATGTGTGCATTGTGTACAGGAAACATGAAGATTACCATGACTGGATTAAATTTTGTGAAATCAGTGGCATCTTCAATCAGGCACATTGAGCCAAGTCCTGCATTACTGACAACATGGTCCACTGAAAAGAGATTGATTAGGCTTTTTCCATAGTTCTGAACGTAGTTGGATCATATATATCGATAAAGTTAAAAAGAGTACTCGAAACTGATAAGAGTTCCAGCACCTATTAGTCCATCACTATCTATTTTTAACTACTGTATAATTCATGCTGATTAGTGTAGCTAATCTGAAATTAGCACTACACAATATGGATGTCATCTCAAATTATAAGCTCACTGATCCAATTGTAACAGATTCAGGTAATTTCATGTTTTCCTCATTTTCCGTATAACACAATTCACTAGTCATCAACATTGTTCAGCACAAATATGGCAAATCAAATCAAGGGACCAGGTCATAATTTTATAATTCCAACCATAATGAGAAGTAATGCTCTTCTACTGAAGCAAGATATTAAAAAGAAAGCCAAAAAAAAAAAATGAAAAACTTACATCTGCCCAAATGGTTGACTGCTTCCTCAACAAATCTCTTGCAATCATCGACCTTGAGCACATCAACACATATAGGGAGAACGTCAGGGGAGCCAAGTTTCCGGGCTTTTGTTGCCACCTCCTGAAGCAAGTTTTCCCTCCTGGCTACAATAACTAGACAAGCTCCTCTTTTTGCATAATCATAAGCCAAGTGCTGCATTTATATTCACTCCAGAGGTTGATAACTTGGATAGTTGATAATGAATTAACTTACCCATAAGAAAGACAAAAAGAAAGAAGCTGAAGACACTGAAAATGTGCATGCATTGTTTTATCTAACATAATGGAAAACAAAGGAAAGAAACTGTATATATCAGAATGAAATGCACCTTTCCAATTCCTGATGATGCACATGTGATTAAAACTACTTTTCCTTTGATGTTTTGACTTGAAAAGTACCTATAGAAAATAATTAGGAATTTGAAAGATGTAGAAGAAAGGTAGAAGAGCCCAAAGGAATATTAGGACGAAGATCAAACGAATCATTAAAAAGACAGCCATAGCCGATAGGTGCAGTGAGAGTCTGAAGGTTTGTGTGCCTTAGATCTTTGGATTCGTAGCTGAACTGGTGCTTCTATAACTCTTTCAAGTGATTATGTCTACAAAAGTTGACCAAACAAAGTACAAAATTGATTATGTTTACATTTATACAATGTACTAACCGACAATTTGATTGCGCATATAAAAGTAATAAATGGACTAATATCTTTTACCTTGCTACAGGGGACCCCCGGGGGGGGGGGGGGGGGGTAAATTGGTAAGTAAAAAATTTTTGTATTACTGCATTTTGCCCCCCAAAAAATTAAGAAAAAAAATTAACTATGTCCCCTCAAACTATTGTCTTTATAAGTTGTTTAAATTTGGGTCTAGCATTTCCTAACTACTTATTAGTTTTTAATTAGAAGAATATAAAATAATTTGAGCGTTTTAGAATGGAGGAAGATTTTCTTGTTAACTCTATGATAATGTATATGTGAAAGAGATTGCAAAAACTTTTAATATAAATCCAATCATCAACGACTTTGATAAAATCAAAAGTTGTCGTACCCAACTTCATGGGTCTTGTACACTCAAATAGACTTGTAAATAAGATTGGTAGAATCGTAACCATAGAATACGACCCTAATTGAGCTTCTATGACTCTTTTAAGTGATTATGTTTACAAAAGTTTTGACCAAACAAAGAACAAAATTGATTATGTTTACATTTATACAATGTACTAACCAACAATTTGGTTGTGCATATAAAAGTAATAGATGGACAAATATCATTTACCTTGATATAGGGGCGGACAGAAGGGAGCGGGGGCGACTTCTTTAAAAAAAAATTGTAAGTAAAAATTTTTGTATTATTATATTTTGCCCCCTTCGCACCCCCCCCCCCCCCCAAAAAAAACAAAATCAACTATGCCCCCTTCTCAAGCTATTGTCTTTATAAGTTTTTTAAATTTGGGTCTAACACTTCCTAACTACTTATTAGTTTTTTATTAGAAGAATACAAAATCATTTGAGCATTCTAGAATGAAGGAAATTTTCTTGCTAGCTCTATGATAATGCATATTGAGAAAGAGATCTAAAACTTTTAATATATATTCAATTATCGACGACTTTGATAAAATCAGAAGTCGCCGTGTCCAGTTTCATATGTCTCGTACATTCAAATAGACTTGTAAATAGAATTGGTAGAATCGTAACCATGGGATACTACCCTAATGGAGCTTCTATAACTCTTTTAAGTGATTATATTTATAAAAGTTGACCAAACAAAGTACAAAATTGATTATGTTTACATTTATTGAATGTACTAACCGACAATTTGGTTGTGCATGTAAAAGTAATAAATGGACAAATACCTTTTACCTTGATATAGGGGATGAGGGAAGGGGGAGCCGGCGGCAGCTTGTAAAAAAAATTTTTTTGAAGTAAAAATTTTTGTATTATTTGCCCTTCCCCTCCCCCCAAAAATTAACAAAAAAAAAAAAAAATCAACTCTGCCCCCCTCAAGCCATTGTCTTTATAAGTTATTTAAATTTGGATCTAACATTTCCTAACTACTTATTAGTTTTTAATTGGAAGAATACAAAATAATTTGAGCATTCTAGAATAGAGGAAAACTTTCTTGCTAGTTTTATGATAATGTATATTGAGAAAGATATTGTTAAAACTTTTAATATAGATTCAATCATCAACAATTTTGATAAATCAAAAATTGTTGTGCCCAATTTCATGTGTCTCGTACATTCAAATAAATTATAAATACGATTGGTAGAATCATAACCATAGACCCTAATCGAGCTTCTATAACTCTTCTAAGTGATTATGTTTACAAAAGTTGACCAAACAAAGTTCAAAATTGATTATGTTTACATTTATGCAATGTACTAACCGACAATTTGGTTGTGCATATAAAAGTAATAAATGGACATTCTGCCATGTGATTTTGTCAACCGTGCTTTGTCAACCAATGACATTCTGCCATTTTTTTTTTTTTTTGGATAAATCCTATACTATTATAATAGGGTGAGAAATTGGTGTTGATCAAATTTGAACCCCCGACCTTTGGAGTAGAGTCATAGAGCTCTAATCGCTCAACCTTCTATTCGTTTTCGCATTCTGGCATGTGATTTTTACTAACTTTTTGTAAGGGCATTTAGGTCAAATCGTGATCTAAGTTAGCTATGTTTTTTATTTTGACACAAGTCAACATAATTACTCATCTACAAAGTTAGATTAAAGACTAATAGTAACAAGAAAACACTTACCTAAGCACATTTCACGAATCAATCCAAAAGGCAATTGCTAACTTAAGGATTAACTCATGGAACTTAAGTGTAAAAACACTACCACATACATTTTCGATGTGGGACGAAATCACTCAAATTTTACTGTTAGCACATAAACTCATCTCTTTCAATTTGTTTTTATTTTGACAGAAGTCAACATAATTACTCACCTACAAAGTTAGATTAAACACTAACGGTCACAAGAAAATACTCATCTAAGCACATTCCACGAATCAATCCAAAAAGCAATTGCTAACTTAAGGATTAACCCATGGAACTTAAGTGCAAGGACACTATTACACACGTTTATTATGTGAGACGAAATCACTCATCTTTTACTGTTAGTCTAAGTTAGCTATGTCTATTGTCTATAAATACTAGACAAATAAACAAGCGTCATATTTATACTAGCTGAATATTCCATTTTCTACTTCTCCTTTTATTATCGCACATTATTTAAGTGTCATAGTGACTGTGGAGCCAATCTCTAGATAAGACTTCTTATTTCTGTTTCGTGCAAGTACAGTTTACTAGTTGAGTACCATTAGAGTAAATTGGTCTCTTAATATCCATTCCTTGATATGAATAACTAGGAAAATATTGTGATAACGTATTTTGTACATGAGAATGAGTTGGAATGAAAAAAAATTTTTAACTTATTTATTCCATTCTCAATTTTATTATGAAAATTTTAAGTTGAAAAAGTTTTTTTCCCAAAAATCCTTTTCAACTATTTTACTAGAATCCTTATTCTTAAAAAAAATTAAAGAAAGTTCATTCAAACTTTATCATGGAAAATCCAAAATAGTTTGGTGCCAATCACAGTTCTCTCTCCTGCTTTACTCCATGTTTGAGGTGGCCTGCCTAGCAAAATATATGATTTTTATGGTTTTAGGTACGTATGATTTGTTTTATTAAATTTCAATGTATGTTATTATTTATTTACTAGTTGTTTGTGTAATTTTTTAATCACAATTGACAATAGTTATACTTAATATGATTTTTTACCTTTTTGCTGTAGAAATATATGTAATATCATTTCAAAAATGAATTGTTATTCGAATTACTAATCTTTTGCTTTTCAAAAATAAATATTAAATTTATAAGGTTATTCTTTTACAATAACTCGTTTATAACAATTAACTAAAGATGTATCAAATATTCAATAAAAACTTCAATTTAAAATGCAATTATGTTATTTTTTTATTCTTAAAGCAATATTTATTTAATTCTATCATACATATAGATCTCAGTACATGGCATAAAGAAACAGGTGACAAGTCATGGGCATTTAAGTTAAATTAGCATAAATTTTATTGCATTCTCACATTCAAAAATAATGATACCGAATGTTCAAAGAGGAACATGTATTCTAGCTTAGTTTACCAAGTATTGGAATGACAATATTAATTTCTTGCCACTCTGATGAAAAAACATTTTGAATGGAAACACCTTTTCAATCTAAGTTATCCCGTGTATCAAACTTGGGTTAAGAGTAACAAAATAATAGCAAATTTTTGTTTAAAGACAAAAGTTTAAACTTACCACTTGTTTACAAAAACTTGCTATATTATTTATTGAGTCTGGTGATGTCTGGTTGCTGTTATCCAAATATTTATTCTATTCATAGTTTGTAATTGAGTAAAATAGTATTGCACCTGCTAAAATCTCTCAAGGCGAAGAAGGCAAGTGGCAGAGGAAGATATATATTGGAAATAGCCATTCTGAAATAAAAGAGTAAAATGGACGCATTTTACATGTTCCCCTTTCCGTACGCGAGACAATGGAAGAAGATCAATCAGTATTTTGGCATATGGTTTCAAAACACCTTCGTACCGAGTTTACTTGCATGACAAACAGTCAAATTTAATAGCTGAATTCGAATATTTTAAAACGAATTCAGCTTATATTTCCTCTTTTTTTTTTGCGAATAATTATTAAGGTTCACTAAGAATTTTCTTTTTTCGATTGGGGAGACTCTCAGAAATACTTAGCCAATGGCCTGAGGGAAACCCATAAGGTCTCCCCGTTTGTTGCATATCAAGGGATCAAATTCTCGAGAGATATTTAAGGTCTCCCTTGCTGCAGGTTAAGGGATCAAATCTCCCTGCGAAAGTTAGGAATTTGAATTTAAGAGAAAAGGAGGTAGGTAATATTTAAAGAGTCACATTTTCAATTATGTATTGTGTGTAACAAACGGTTTAAAGTTTCACACAATATGTCGTTGAGAGTCTGGCTCGCTCCATTTGAGACAACATACATCCCCTGGCGGAAACGAAAATGTGCAGAATTCAAAAATCTAACCCAGAATCTCGTTTTTCGCCATAGTTTAATATTCGCCCAAGTTTGTTAACCAAGTTCACGAGAGAATATTGGCCCATTACAATGTGACATAAAAGAGTGTATTGAAGATTAATGACCCACCTAGATTTGGTGTCTAAACAAACAACTGAATTTGGGTTTCCAAGGGCCCAAACATAGCCGGTGAATCACCAATCCCAATCCAACATATGAGACGACGTCGCGGGTCCGGAATTATTCAGTCTCAACTCTGAGCTCTCAGGTCAGGTTTCCTAAAGTTGCAGCTCTCTCAAGAATGAGGCCAAGCAGAGCCAGAGACCAACCTCTCTCTGTTTCAGCCTATGATTTCTTCTTCTTTAGAAAAATTAAAAAAAAAAAAAAAGGAAAGAAACCCCATTCATTTCTTCTTTTCTTTGGTTAATCGCATTAAACCCCCTTGACGTTTGGTGTTCTTTGTTGACACGGCTCATCTTGTGTCCTCTTCTTCTTCTTCTTCTTCTCCTCCTTCTAAGCAACTTTAAGGCTGTGATGATGATTTTATTCTCAGAGCAAATGGGTCACTGGCTTTGAGGCAATGCGACCCGTATCTTGGCTGGGCAACCCGGATGGCAGAAGTGGGTGTTTTACACCTCGGAGGGGGAGAGAGGAGGGGAATTTTGAGAGGTCTTATCGATCTGGGATCTCTCTTTTTTTGACTTATATTAAAGGCAACCGGTGTTGCAGCCATGGCGGTGTCACATTCTCTTGCCTGACCTTCTTTAAACAGATCTGAGCCTTATCCTTTTTCTTTTTCACCCTTCATGACATGATTTATTTTCAAATAAAAAAAGAAAAGAAAAAATAATTTGTCTAACGGGAAGGCCAATTTGAATTTTAGGATAATAATTGTGATTGTGTATGCTTATATACTAAATTGTTTGTGTTTACGTTGATTCTGGCCTAAAAACCATTTATCATTTTAGAATATTCTTTAAAT